>JBBBDQ010000410.1:497500-527500 GCA_037127315.1 Ascarosepion bandense | reverse complement strand
CAAAACAACCTTATACGTGGATGACGAATATATAAATATATCTTCATTTTATTCGTACATATAATTTCATGTAAAAAGAACATGAACTTTTATTTTTAATAAAACGAAACAATTTATTGAATTGCATGTAGAAAATGTAAATAGCTAGCTAGCTAGCTAGATAGATAGCTAGATAGATAGATAGATACGGCTTCTTAGAGTGGGTGCGTTATACTGGGATAAATAGAATTGAATATATTTACAATGATATAAAGAGATCTGGTGATGGGTGTCTCCACTTTGCTAAGACATGTTTCCATAGATAGATAGATAGATAGATAGATAGATAGATAGATAGATAGATAGATAGATAGATAGATAGTTGATTTTCTAAGCGCCCCTTAGATGTGGCACAAGACCGAAAGTATGGGGTACCCATTGAGGATCGAACTCACTACTCAGTTATAATAGGTTCTAGCGAGACAAGCATGCTGAACATACACCACGTCGAGGCACCCATAGATAGATAGATAGATAGATAGATAGATAGATAGATAGATGTGAATATTGGTGTTTACACTCTCGCAAAAATTCAAAGCAAAATCTGCAATATTATCAGTCCTGTCCTGGCATCTGGGCATCAGTCACTTTTCCGAAGTCGTAACATAGCTTCTATCATCATTTCTGCAAAGAGTTCCATGGAATTTTTCTGATCTGTTTTCATCTTTCATATGCCAATTTTAGAAATTTGTACAAGACACTCAACTAGTTCCCATCATTTTATTCAAGATATTCTTAAACGTAACAGCAAGTTCTATTCTAATAGTTTCTTCTCTCCCGCTTCTCGACGACGGAAGTCACCTCCAGCTCCTTGCTTTCCGATCAACTACAAAAATTTAAATGCAACATCGTTTAATCATTTCATGTCTTCTAGAGTCCTGAATTATTTATTGGATTCTTACTACAGTAACGTGTTTTAGCCTCCTGCAATCTGTTGCCTTTCCTTTACAGTAACCCCTTACGTCTTATTGACTTTATTCTCTTGCTCGGATTGAACGAGAACAAAGAATAGCTTTTGAATGTGTTATGGGACCTACCCTTCCTGAACTATAATGAACTCTTCCTGTTATTATGAATACCGAGAGAATATGCCTCTCGAGGGGGGAGTTGAGTTGCGTTGAGTCAATCCGGTCTAATACTTGGCACCCAGACTGACGTGTAACGTTCTTGTATTTGTCTTCTGTTTAATATATATGTTTCACTAATTCCCGAGTTCGAGTTTTCTTCCGAACCTATTCTGGGTCCACAACAGAATGTATAATCTCTCATGCGCTGTACTCTTTCAGGTCTTCGGCGATCATCACCTGCTGTTCTTTGGATCACTCAACAGTGTTTTTTACTATCCCTCCCATTCCCTGTTAACCATCTATTTACACAAGCATGTGGGTGACTAGCTTTTCCCTCTGTCTCCACTGACTTCAATATGCCCCGTGAGTGTCAAATTCTCCAGGTACCCTCTCTTCATTATGTGGCTCGACCTGTTAACATAACTGTAATATCTTTCTATTTATATTTACATACTTGTTTTTTTGGTGTCATGGAGGAAAAAAAAAACACTGAATTCAACCGGACGAGAAAAACAACGTATAGGTGATCAAGAAAAGTGTGAAATATCCACGAAAGACATTATTCGTCTTGTTTCAGTTATTTTGCACAAGTGTATATAATCTAAATTTATTTATAAATGGAACTTTGTGTGTGTGTGTGTGTGTGTGTGTGTGTGTGCGCGCGCGTATCTGTGTGTGTGTGTCCGTTACCTAAACGGCTAAACCGATTTTCTTGAAAATTTACACATTGTACTATAAGCGTCTTCGAGTGTTCTTAGTTAGGTTTTGTGTCGAGGTACCCCTGATAAATATCGAAAATCGATAATCGAAAAAATCGGGTTATAGAAGGATACACTCAAATTTGATACACTCATAGACAAAGACATAAGAAACGATATTAAGAATTTTTTTGGTTGCAGTTCTTACAATAGTGCAGGAAATTTGATTTGGTATCGATACCAGAAAATCAAAATTTGACTTACATCTATTCATTTTTCTTTCAGTCTACGGTTTCGCTTTAACTAGAAACAACTATTGCTTTTTAGTCTTTCGTGCCAACGTCCAAAGAGTCTGAGCTCCAGGACCATGGATTAGTTTTAAAGCTTTTATTACACGCGAGCAACGCCGGACTATACTGCTAGTATATTTAACGATTGTTTTTTATATAAAATTCAAAGAAAAATCGCCAATATTATCGGTTCTGGACTGGCGTTTCGGCTTCAGGCACTTTCACACCGCCATAATGTTGTTTCCTGTTCTCATTCTATAAATGTTTTCATGGTAATTGTTAGGGTAAGCTCCGTGCTACGGTACCTAGGTGATTCGCTGTTTCTCTCTGCCCCCCTTCCTTCAATATTCCACGTGAGTTTCAAATTCTCCAGGTTCCCTTTCTTCTTTATGTCACCTAAGTGCTATACGTGATACACACTTGTGGTGCAGTGGATATCGACTCAGAACGACAAATCGGGTTGCCGAGTTCGAATTCCAGTTGAATTTCTTGCGTTCACTTAGGCACAAATACCCTTGGGAAAGGTATTAATCCGTCTCTTCCCTCCAGTTATGGGCTAAATAACAGAACAGATTGCGTTCTATAGCCATGGCTTGCAACCAGTCTACCGCAAAAAGCAATGGCAACCTACTGCGGGATAATCTTCTGCCCAGTCAGTCATGTCTCTTTCAAGACATGATCGCCCAAAACGTGTATCACGTATGGCACTTAACTGACTAACGAGATTAGCAACAAAGTCTCGTCAATTTAGATTTGAATTGGTTAGTTGTAACCGTAAGTTCTATGCTAACAATATCTTTTCACGTGAAAGTCTCATCCGGCTTCTTGCTTTTCAGCCAATTTTGATCTTCATAATTTTAGGTGAAATGTCAATCCTTATCTACTGTCTTCCTGGTTACAATTCTAATTTTCTCGCTCCATAATGTTTCTGTTTTCTAATTCTTTCGCACCCAATTGTGTCTTAGTGGCTTAAGTGCCTTGCTTGGAGTGAATTTGAGAAAAAAATAAATAAATAAAAAATGCTTCCCTGCTACATGGGAATGAAACACAACCTCTAGCAACGCTACTTGTTTTTTGTTTTTCGTTTTCTTATATTTTTAAGGCTTAAGTAAATATCTGTGCCTACGGCGGGTAATATTAAGACAGCTCTAAACCCAAAATCGAAGTCAAAAAAGCAGAAACATCGTGATGCATTTTGAAAAGCTGTCTTTTGCAAGACAAGATTTACATGAATTATTAAAAAGATTTCCTGGCGTGTGCTTTTTCAAGTATGGAAACCAAATACAGAACCTACATTTCGAGGGATAGATAGATAGAGAGAGAGAGAGAGAAAGAGAGAGAGATACATACATACATATTGAAGGGATACATACATACATACATACATACATATTGAAGGGATAGATAGATAGATAGATAGATAGATAGATAGATAGATAGATAGATAGACAGATAGATAGATAGATTTAATGAAATAATATTAATAAATAAATACCCACTATTCCTAGAAATCTTTGAATCTTTAGCAGAAATACATATCTGTCCCTAAATGATCCCGCCACTAATAATGACTGATACTCTTTATATAAACAGTATTTCATTGCGATGTGTTAAATGCAATCGTTACTCGTAAGAAAGAAAAAAATCAACTACTACGACCAGAAGACAAGACCAAGCATATTCGAGAAACGACACGGCTTGTCGGATTGTTGCAAGACAGAACAAATGGACGCCTATAACGGTTAGTGTTTTCATATTAACAATTACAAGTGTAGCCATTCAATAAGGCACCGATTTACGTATCTGTAAGACAAGATTAGTAACTGTTAAACTGTTCCTAAGCACTAGACTTTGGTAAGTTTGTTAAGAAGCCACTGGTGCAGTTTTAAGTTTTAGTTATTTCCTTTGCTGCCTGCCCTCTAAAAGCTATTTTAGTTTTCTATCAGTGTATATATATATAAAAATCTGTCATCCGTAATCCTATATTTTCATAAATCATGCTATACATTACATCATTTCTGTCTGAATTTCTAGGATAAGTTGTTGCCATTATTTACCCTATTTATATTAATAATATTTTACTCATCTTTGTTGTTTTTATTACATCCTCTCACCTTGATCAGGTGTATATAAATCAGAAGGTTGACATATTGTGGATGGTATATTGCCTGGCAAACGGATATTGAATCGCGGAAGGCACCAACAAAAAAGATTTTATTAAAAATATATATATTGCCAAGTTTATTTTCGTTCAAGACGATACTTCGACAAAAATAAGTTTACAGTGAAATAGGCAAAATATATCATTGCAAGTTATGGCACATGCTGAAAAGAGTGAAACCGTTGAGAATCAATGCCCTGGAAAGGACCGTTTTGCAGCCGCTGTGAAACGGTATCCTGAAAAATACAGTTTTGAAGCCGTTGAGAAGTTATGTCCAGAAAAAAACAATTGGGAAATAATGACCTAAAAAGGAAAGTTTGAGATCCGTTGAGAATTCATGTCTTGAAAAGGACAGTTTTGCAGTCCTTGAGAATTGATGTCTAAAATAAGTTTCGTATCAGTTCAGGTTTGCTCTCCAGAAAAGGACAGTTTTTTAATCGTTCGAAATTGATGTCTTGAAAAGGCAATTTTGTAGTTGCTGAAAAGTGTTATCCCGATAAAGACAGTGTATCGCATATCGTTGCTGCCGGCGAGGGTGGCTGGTTGAATTTCGTGGTATCTTGATGGTTAAGCATCAGCCGATGATGATCTGGAGCTGCATCTGATGGCTTGTTCGACTGGAATTGGAACTTGGCTCACCGATTTTCCCTTGCGAGCCGACATCCACCGCACAACAACGCACACCCGTCAATAAACACTTACAGCACCTGGTATTTCCAAGTGGTCACCCATCTAAGTACTGACCAGGTTCAACGTTGCTTAACTTCGGTGATTGAGCGAGAATCGGTGCATTCAACGTGATATGTCCGTAAGTCAGAAAGCAGCTAAAATATTGCTAATAGTCACAAAGGAGAGGCAGTAATCGAAATTCATGATAGCCCACGCTCCGAAGTGTTACTGCACACAGAAGAAGAAGAAGAATGACGTAAAACAGATACTTGACAGTAAATTATAGGATCCTAGCAGTATAGCCAAGCGTTGCTCGGGTGTAATGAAAGCTTTAAATCTAATCCATGGTCCTGGAGCTCAGGCTCTTTAGACGTTGGCACGAAAGACTAAAAAGCAATAGTTGTTTCCAATTAAAGCGAAACCGTAGACTGAAAGAAAAATGAATGGATGTAAGTCAAATTTTGATTTTCTAGTATCGATATCAAATAAGCTTTTTTCGTCGTAACCTGAATTTTGAAGGCTAAATCAGTCCTCTGGGTAAATGGTATCATGGCTGAGACAAAGAACTACAATTATACCTACTTAATGCCAAACCAGAAGCAAAAAGTAAAATAAAAGGGCTGAAAAAATACAGACATACAGGCAGATAAACAGACACACACACAAACATCTTGCCTTATATATATATATAGGATATTGTTCCTTACTGAAGTTTCAAGGTTGCAGTTCTTACAACAGTGCAGAAAATCGATATATATATATATATATATATATATATATATATATATATATATATCATCGATATTCTTACAACAGTGCAGAAAATCGATATATATATATATATATATATATATATATATATATATATATATATCATCGATTTTCTGCACTGTTGTAAGAACTGCAACATTGAAACTTCAGTATATTGTTTCTTATGTCTTTGTCTATGAGTGTATCAAATTTGATTAAAATC
The DNA here is from genome assembly GCA_037127315.1 of Ascarosepion bandense. Taxonomy (NCBI): domain Eukaryota; kingdom Metazoa; phylum Mollusca; class Cephalopoda; order Sepiida; family Sepiidae; genus Ascarosepion; species Ascarosepion bandense. The sequence continues at coordinate 521,603 of JBBBDQ010000410.1, read as the reverse complement.
GGACCACTCATTCTATAACCCGATTTATTCGATTATCGATTTTCGATATTTATCAGGGGTACCTCGACACAAAACCTAGCAAAGTACACTCGCAGACGCTTATAGTACAACTGTGTAAATTTTCAAGAAAATCGGTTCAGCCGTTTCGGAGTCTGTAGGTAACGGACACACACACACACACACAGATACTCACACACAGACAAAGTTCCATCTAAACTTATTAATCAAAAAGATAGATAGATAGATAGATAGATAGATAGATAGATAGATAGATAGATGTTAATGGGAATAATGAGATAGATAGATAGATAGATAGATAGATAGATAGATAAAAATAAAAAGCTAGTTAGATATTAAGAAACTAAAAAGATATATATATATATATATATATTAAAAAGTAAAATTAGATAGATAAAAAATGATAGACAGATAGATGCTAAATGACTTAATACGACTTGCTCCTTTGTGCAAAAGATCCCCCGCAATAACTTAAGGCGAAGAACAAGCTGAAAAAAAAAAAAAAAAGAATTCCCACTTTCAATGTCGTTTTCCATTTTTCTTACAAAATTTCCCGCCTTCTCTGCCAGGCGCATGAGTCACCCTGTTGCGGCATTTATTCTCGCTTTAATGACTATTACGTTGCGTAATTACCTGCATTAATTGCAGTTTTCGTTCGGTTCAATCCACGCAGGTACAAACGCGCTTGAAATGCTAACGGAAGTGATATGGGAACGCTGTTTCACTTTTGCATTTGTCACGTGACGCACATTGTACTTCTTTACGAGTTAAACCACGTGACGCGACATCGGGATAAGCTAGGAAATGGCGTAGGCATAAATGCACTTGCGCGTGTCGATATAAAAGGACGCCTTTATGCTAATATGGTAGCTTTGTTCTAAATTAAGTAAATCTGGGAAATTCCTAATGTGCACAGAAATTTACCTAACAGATAGCAAAGTAGATTTTACAATCAGTGTCACGCCAGATAGAATACCACCTATCCACAACGTTTGCATGACAAAAAAGAATTTCTTTTAAGAATGTGATATCTGATAAACTCGAGACCGTATGTATATGTTCGAGCAAACTTCAATTATTGCACTTTCGAGAAATTTTTAGCTTAACAAGTTATTTTCTCTCTTAATAAGAACATCACACACACACACACACACACACACACACACACACACACACACACACACATATATTATGCTCTCTCTAGAGAAGAAAATTGTAAAAACAATTTCCACTTCTGCGATATATGCGTTACTCTTCAGAAATGAATTGAGTTCTTTCGGTGACTGACGTGTGTATACACTGCTTATATACAAGACGTTAAAATGTCCCTTCTCTGATTCCATGCGCCTATGGCTTAAGGGGTAGCGACACCGACTGACACCAAATGGGTCGAGTTTCAATCCCGGCCAGAAGCGTGGATGTGTCTAGTCACACTGATGAGCTTTAATACAGCGAAACAGGTTTGTATGTGGATGACTTATATATACTTTTTTTTGTTTAACGGCGTATCAGCCTCTGGGGACTATTTAATGCCAAAAAGGTGGAGTTTTAAGGTATTTTTTTAATGTTCGGTTATATCAATTTGATGTTCGGATATATCAATTTGATGAGAGTAAGCAGAAAAGATTTTGAAGGGTAGATTTTTTTCGGCATAACATGTGTTCGATCCAGATTTTTCGGGTTGTAATGTGCGTTTTGGTGCAGTGGATAGCCTCCTTAAGTTCTTAGTCTCTATTTCTATTTGTTTAACTCACTCTATTGTTTTTAATCTCTACGCCGCTTAGACGTGACACAATGAAGAAAATATGCGTCTCTCAGTTAGGATCAATATAACTACTCAGTCTTAAGCGAGACAAGAACTAAAGCGAAAGAGGAAAAGAAAGTTAGACAAGAAGAAAAAGAGACGGACAGATTAAAAACGAAAGGAGGAAAGAAATTCTGACATCAATATATAGAAATAAACGTGCTAAAAATGAAAGAGGGAGAGACAGACATAAACAGATAAAGAGGTAAAGACTAAAACGAAAGAGAGAAGAAAGTTAGGAAAGAAGAAATAGAGACGGACAGACTAAAAACGAAAAGAGGAGAGAAACTCTGACATTAATAAATAGAAATGTACTTGTAAAAATGAAAGAGGGTGAGAGGGTTAGATAAAAAAAAATAGAAAGATAAAGACTAAAATGAAAGAGTGGAAGAAAGACAAGAAGATAAAGATAGGTACAGACTAAATGTGAATGTGCGTTGTGGTGCATTGAATATCGGCTCGGAACGAGAAATCGGCGAGCCGAGTTCGAATTCCAGCCGAATTCATTGCATTCACTTACGCGCAAATACCCTTGGGAAAGGTATTAATCCGTATATTCCTTCCGGTTATGGGTTAAATAACAGGACAGATTGGGTTCTATAGCCTTGGTCGGCAAACAGTCTACCGCAGAAAGCAATGGCAACTTACTTTGGGATAATCTTCTGCCCAGTCAGTCATGTCTCTTTCGAGACATGATCGCCCAAGCGTGTATCACGTATGGCACTTAACTGACCGACTAAAACTGAAGAAGACAGATACTTAGATCTCTAAAAAGAGGGATACTTAATGAACCACAGCTCAACGTTTAAAACATTGTGATAAAATCTATGAGGACAGTAGTTCGAATATAAATATTATAAGTAAACGGACATCTAATTTGTCATTTTATCTAAGTATTTATTGAAATGAGTTTTGTTTGCGTTAAGCAAGTTTTAATCACGCCTTGAACGTTTCAGTAGTCCGGAGACTTTTCAGTACACTGGAAACCTTTCAGCACTCTGGAAATTAAATACTGAATCTGAAAAAAAAATATTGGTGCCTCGAGAAATAAATACAAATGTTATGTCCACGCTAGCGAAGAAACATCGTGTCATGGAGAAATTGAAGGAAATAATTAACCGTGCTGGCTGTGGTATAAGCACAAGTGTAGAGGGTCCTGGGCATGACGGTAAACTGCATCCGGCAGCAAGGACTCTGATTGAGAGGTTGTGAGGAGCATGGAACCACCTTTAATTGCTGTTGTTTCCAGGTCTACCCTAACCCGGGATGGTAGCACCTGTTAGGGTCCCATCTATGGGTAAATAGTTAAACACCCAAACTGGGGTCAAAACACTATAAAAGTATAAAATTATTTTTTTATAGAAGAAAAAATATTACTAACAAAACATTTTTGAAGAAAGAATTATTACTAAAACACATTTTTGAAGAAAAAAAATATTCTCAGCAAAACATTTTTGAATACAAAACTAGAAGACATTTTCAGTTTTCTAAAATAAAACAGTAAAAAAAAAATTCTTTAAAATCTGACTAAATCAACCTTCTCACTATAAACGAACATTTAAAAAATACCTTAAAATTCCACCTTTTTGGAATTAAATAATCCACAGAGGTTGATATGCTGTTAAAGAAAACTCTTACTCATACTCAAACCTAAACTCAAACTCACAAGTGTAAATTCATACATAAATCTAGAGAAAGTAATAGAGAATGAAACAGAAACAGAATTGGCTATTAATTGGGAGATGACGAAGTACATAGATAAAGAATATCCGAAATACATAGAAACAAAACAGAGAAAGCAATGAACACAGAACTGCTTGTGTTTTTTACGGCTTATCAACCTCTTCCAAATTATTTAATTCCAGAAATTATTTTGAGATTATGAAATGTTTTTAGGGATAATAATGAGTTGGATGTGCGTTGTGGTGCAGTGGATATCGGCTCGGAACGAGAAGATCGGGGAGCCGAGTTCGAATTCCAGTTGAATTCATTGCATTCACTTACGCGCAAATACCCTTGGGAAAGGTATTAATCCGTCTCTTCCTTCCAGTTATGGGTTACATAACAGGACAGATTGGGTTCTATAGCCTTGGTCGGCAACCAGTCTACCGCAGAAAGCAATGGCAATCTACTGCGGGATAATCTTCTGCCCAGTCAGTCATATCTCTTTCGAGACATGATCGCCCAAGCGTGTTTCACGTATGGCACTTAACTGACTGAATGATTTACCGATACGTGGTAAGCCATAGCGAAAGAGCTGATTTCTACGATGTAGCACAATGATGAAAAAGTATGAGTCACCCAGTGAGGATCAAACTCACATTTAGCGAGACAAGCCTGCTAACCATTTCACCACGTCGAAGATGCCAAGACATAACTGGAGAGAAAAGACGTGGATTCGTACCTTTCGCAATAGATAGGGACTCTTGAGGAAATATAACGAATACGAGCGGAATTTGAAATCGGCTCTCCGATCTCCAAGCCGTTACCTATTACACCAATCGCACATCTAAGCTGACAACACTTGGTGTTTCCAAGCGGTCACACAGCTAGGTACTGACTATGCTCGACGTTACCTAACCTCGATTATTGTACAAGAAAAGCTCACGAATAGACAAAGAATGAAAAGACGAATCAGTGATAAAGAGGCGAGTGAATATACATTATAAGGCGTGCGGTACTCTACATGTGATTGTACAGAGTCGAAACAAAAATAAATAAATCCTGTCAAGCTGCAAAATATCTCCAGTTTCGGAATCATGCTGATGTTTTGTTTCTGATGGAAACAAAAATAAACAATAGTTTATATATATATATATATATATATATATATATATATATATATATGAGGGGTGTATGATGATTTTTCTGATTTATGAAAACGGCAAAACATAATTCAGCAATCGACAAAGGGCACTTGTTGCTTGGTACTCTATAAAGACGCCATTTTGGTTTATGTGTGTTGAATGCAACCTTTTTTTTTTTTGTAAAATGGAAGCGAACATTCTTTCCTGCGTTGTGGTGTGAAATATAACAGAAGAAAGACGACAAAACGAAAAAAAGGAAAGAAAGAAAGAAAAAAGAAAAGAGTGAACAAGTATAAAATGAGGAAGAAAAAATAAAAGTAGAAGTAAATGACCAAAGAAAGAAAGAAAGAAAAGAATGAACAAAGAAACAAAGAAAAAGAAAGAATGAAAGCATAAAAAATAAACAAGTAAAGAAAAAAAAGAAAAGCAAGTAAGAAAGAAAAATAATACGAAAAGAAGAAAATAAGGAAGTAAAAAAAAAATAAATTAGAAAAGAAAAGTGTATCGAATAAGAAAAACCAAAAAGAAAGAAAAGAGTGAGCAAGAGACAATGGAGAAAGAAAGAATGAAATACAAAACGAAAAGGATGAGAAAAGAGAAAAGACGAAAGTAAAAGTGTAGAAATAAAAGAGAAAGAAAGGAAATACACATAAGAACGGAAAAATGTAGCGAAGAAAGAAAGAAAGAAAGAAAGAAAGAAAGAAAGAAAGAAAGAGTGAACAAGTTTAAAAGGAGAAAAAATGAATGAAAGCATAAAAATCAACTGAATGAAGAAAGAATCAAGAAAAGAAAGTAAGAAGGAAAGAAAGAGTGAACAGTTACAAAAGAAGAAAAAAGAGGAATTTTAAAGGATAAAGAAAGAAAGAAAAAAAGAAAGAAAGAAAAGAAAAAAGAAAGAAAAGAAAGAAATAATGTGAAAACAACAAGGTGAGAATGAACAACAAAAAAGAAGAAATAATGAATGAAAGAAGCAAATTCTCAAAGAAAGAAAGAAATAAGAAAGCAAGAAAAAAGAAAGAATGAATGAAAGGAAAGAATGAACAACAAAAAAGAAGAAAGAAAGAATGAAAGAAGCAACTGAACAAAGAAAGAAAGAAAGAAAGAAAGAAAACCAAGAAAATGACGAAAGAAAGAATCAATCAAAGAACAAGTAAAAAAGAAGAAAGAATGGCAGCATAAAAAGCAAAGGAGCAAAGTCAGAAAGAAAGAAGCAAAGGAAAAATGAATTAATTAAAGGAAAGAATGAATAAGAAAAAAAGCAAGTGTGCAAAGAAAGAAAGAAAGTATGAATGAATGAATGAAAACCAGAAAAAAGGAACTAGTAAATTTACACAAATGTTCCCGAAAGAAAACGTGTAAAACAAGAATTACAGTTTGATAAAATTTCGAAATAATAAGCCTTTCTAAAATTGGAAATATTTCCCGCTTTTTTACAACTTCTTTATAAACCGAATATAAACTTGTATCCATAAAAAAACAACTTGTGACGATGTTGGTGTAATTTATCAGAAATAACGTTGACAAATAAATCTTTGCACGAAATCCCAACACGATGTCCGACAAAGTAAAAATGAATCTTTCCGAGATATATTCGTCCTTAGCGCCATCTTTTTTATACCATGTTTTGAACATTCTAAATGTGTCCCAGTTTACTCCAGTCTCTATTGCTTTGCCATTCAGTCAATTGTAATGTGCCATTTGCACGCACTAGCAAGTATGAAGGGGCTGAGAAAAAGATTTTCACATTATTTTATAAAACGAATCTTTTGTTAGAATTTAAAGTCTTGCTTCTCTCGACTTTCCCTCTTCACGATATCCTCAAAGATGATACACAGCAGAAATGTGATTCTACAGAAGGATCCTGGGAATACCATGAGTCGAATATGTAAGCAACGACGAAGTTTTGTAGAATAATGAAAACAAAAAGGAAACTTATACCAAACATCAGGACGAAATAGCAGAAATTTCAAGAACACATAACGAGAAAATAGGACTTGGAGAATACGATACTCAAATGACAGATTGAAGGCAATAGAGACAGAGAGAAACTACAAAGAACAGAAAATTAAAGAGAGCCATGATCCTTTCAGGAGATCAGTCAGTTAATTGTCATACGTGATACACATGTGGGCGAAAGAGACATGACTGACTGGGCAGAAGATTATCCCACAGTAGGTGGCCATTGCTTTCTGTGGTAGACTGGTTGTCAGCCAAGGCTATAGAACCCAATCTGTCCTGTTATCTAACCCATAACTGAAAGGAATAGACTGATTATACCTTTCACAAGGGTATTTGCGTGTAGGTGATTGCAACAAATTCAACTGGAATTCGAACTCGGCTCTCCGATTTCTCGTTCCGAGCCGATATCCACTGCTCACAACGCACATCCAGGACGTAAGTGATCATAAAGAATATATGTAGATACATAAAGAAGAATTTTATATACACATACGGCATATTATTAGAAAATTCTTGGTCATTCCAATAAAGGCTCTTATATTATTTAAAAATCTAATAATCATTTAGTGACGTCTATGTCTGTCCTTCAACATGGCAGTGAATGCTGGTCAATATCATCAAAAATAAATGAAAAACTTGAAGCAACTGAAATGTGGTTTTACAGAAGGATGCTGCGAATATCATGGATCGAGCATGCGAGCAATGATGAGGATTTAGAAAGGATGGAAACGAAAAGTAAATTAATACTGAGCATCAGGAAGAAACAGCTGAAGTTTTTAGGACATGAGGAAGGAAGGCATGGAGAATCCAATACTCACAGGTCAGATAGAAAGAGAGACAAGAGAAAGCAGCGGATAACATATTTGAAAGGGTCTGCGCAGGTGGCTGGCATAGCGGGGTTTGGGTGGGTTTTTTTTTTTAATCATCTCACCCCAAGCAAGGCATTCCACTGCCACTATTGCGCATGGGGCTACATAGAGGAAGGTAAAGAGAAGGAGTGGTTAGACATAGGGAATGTCAGGAGGAAGGTGACAGATGAGTAAGGATAGCGAGGATGAGAGTTGGGCAGATGGGAAGAGTGTTTGATAGAATGGGAGCAGGTTAGTGTGTTAGGAGGTGTCTATTGACCTTACATTTAAACTCCTGGAGATTGTAGGCGTCGGGGAAGCAATCGTGTGGAAGGGAATTCCACAGTCGGGAAGTGCGAGGAAAGAAACTGTTGGAGTAGAAGTTACGGTTGCATTTTATCGGTTTCACTGTAAAAGGGTGGGATCTAGTTGCTAATCTAGTATCAAAGAGAAACAGGAGAAAGCGTGCTAGGTGCCATTAGGGATAGGTAGACGTGGAAGACCAGGATTGCTAGCGTTCTGAAAGAACATGGCACATGAAAGAAGAAGATGTAGGTTGTGGTGCAATGGATATCGGCTTGGGATGAGTAATAGGAGAGCCGTGTTCGAATTCTAGTTGAATTCGTTGGAATCAATTACGCGCAAATATTCCTGGGAAAGGTATTAATCCATCTCTTCTCTCTCCAGTTATGGGTTAAATAGTAGGACAGATTGGGTTTTATAGCCTTGTTTGGCAATTAGTCTACCACAGAAAGAAATGTCAACCTACGGGAAAATTTTATGAAAGCTCTCTTCCAACATGCACTGATCCAGCATGTAGTCTCAAAATTATCATGAGAATGAAATATCTCATATTAATGTGCAGTCTGCCCAATAAGTGAATGCTTAACTATCTGGCATTAATGTCAAACCGCATTCACTGGTTAGTAGACAGGACCTGTACGTGACAAGTTTAGAAGAAATAACAAAAAGACAAAATTTATTTAAGAGCTACGAAGGAAAAGACATTTTCGAAACGTTTTCGTCTTGAAAGAACACGGCACATGGACGAGAAGAGGAAACATCTGGAACAAAATACTTGGTGGATTGAGTAGATTTCACTACGTCGAAAATCGTGGCTACAATTCTCAGCATCTGTCCTGAAACGAAATCTGTAAAATATATTGTTATCGATAGATATTTTTAATATTACAAATTGCTGAAACCTATTACAGTGTTGCCTAGTCAGTATACTATAAAATTCACCTAAATAAGAGCCCCCCTTACCCCACTGTAAAGCTAGGACCAACTATCTATACTTGCAGACTATGTTATAAAGCTGACCAATGTCTACCTTCTTGACCCCGTGAAAGCCGAGTGTATGGCTACCTTTTGGAAACTAGTTCAGCTTACAGACCTGTCCGCTTTCTGATTCTAGTGCAAATCGGGGCCACGTCTACGTTTTGAAAATAGCGTAAACGGAATTTTCGTCTACTATTTTTTTAACTCTATATATATATAATTTAATTTCTTTTATCTACATGTGGGTGTGTGTGCATGTAAAAATTTATGTAGTTATATACAAGTAGGTGAGCAACTAAAGATTAATATGCAAGCAAGTATATAACATAAGCCCCTTAAACAACCCTCCAATGGGTGCAGGTAATACCCCATTAATGACTTTATATCCATTAATTTATTTGTATTTTTATTAGTTATCTTTATTATTATAATTTTAGTAGTTATTATTATCATGATTATTATTATTATGTCCTTTTTCATCATATTTCTATTTCTGCTATGGTTGCACTACCAACCAAGTCTGCGGGAAGACCTAAGGCAGGTCGTGGCGTGTTGTTATGGCTCAATTTCATGTTTTTTTCTATCTTCCCCAGCATCCCTAGCGTTACATAGACAAAGTTCTCCTTACTGTGTGGGCTGTACTTAATAAGACAATTCTTTTATATATCTTTTAAGCTGGGGTTTCCAGGGATTCTTTCAATGTGTTGTTTTGTTCCATTTTTTATCATTCCAAGTGCACCTACTATCACTGGCACGACTCTTGTTTTCAATTTCCACATTCTTTCTATTTCAATTTCCAGGTCGTTATATTTTGACAGTTTTTCTAATTCCTTGGTTGCTATGTTACAATCCGCTGGAGAAGCCATATCAATTAATAGACAAATTATTATTATTATTATTATTATTATTATTATTATTATTATTATTATCAATAATAATAATAATAAGTTTTATGAAATAGTATTATTGGTATCGTTAAGAATAATAATTAGTGTTTATCTCCGGTTGCTTTTGTTGTTGTTGTTGTTGTTGTTGTTGTTGTTGTTGTTCTTTTTGTAACATTCTTATCATGTACGATAAAAATGTTACTGTAATAAAACTAAAATGATAGAAGATTAGAATGTACAAATAAAGATATTATTATTACAGTTTGAATTAACATAAAAAGCTGACAATTCAATTCTTCTAGTGAAAATACGGCCCCTAAATTTACTGTTATGTATCTGAGAATGGCCAACTAAAAGTTCAGTCTAAGGTCATTTGATCGCTTGGGATAGAAACACAGCCCCCTGTAATAACTAACACTGTAAATCTAACCCCCTCGCCCAAGTTTGTTTCCTGTCCTCCCATCATTCTTTGTCTGGGTAAATCTAACCCATTCATTTTTGTGAAGAATTTTGTCTGAAGAGCGGTCTGTAAAAGATCCGCGAAATAAGCTATTACCAATACATATAATTTATTTTCATATATATATATATATATATATATATATATATATATATATATATATATATATTGTCATCCTCAGACAGATCTGTTTCGCTGTATCACAGCTCATCAGTACGGTTAGACTCCGATTGCTTTTTAACCCAGGATTGAAGCCCGACCGAACTGGCGTCAGTCGGCGATTCTACCTCTGGGCTATGGGCGTTCGGTAGAAGAAGGTAGACCTTTTAGCGCATATATTATCATTATACGCGCCCAATAGCCACAGCGCTCTAATTCATTTTACTGAATGAGCGATGCGTAGATGCCAGAGTAGCTAGTGTTTTTCAAAGTCTACCATTCTCCCAGAGTGCTCAATCAGGATGTGAGAGCGTAAATATTGTCATCCGCAGGCAGATCTGTTTCGCTGTGTGGCTGTGTGTGTGTGTGTGTGTGTGTGTGTGTGTTTGTGTGTGTGTGTGTGTGTGTGTGGTGGTGGTGTGTGTGTGTGTGTGTGTGTGTGTGTGCGTGCGTGTGTGTGTGTGTGTGTGTGTGTGTGTGTGTGTGTGCGCGCGTGTGTGTGCGTGCGTGTGTGTGTGTGTGTGTGTGTGTGTGTGTGTGTGTGTGTGTGTGTGTGTGAGAGAGAGAGATAGGGACGTATTCTGATAAAACTTTACATATTTTATTTGATCAGACTGAAATTCGTTATGAAAGACTTCTTCAGTGATCACCATTCAGCAAGGTAACCTTGATTTATTTATTACACACCCGGAACATGCTGTAGCAATATACGAGAAAGTTTGTTTTTCATGCTAACTACCTAGAGAGCAATTGAGTCTTTGTGGTCTCATGTTTTCACTGATATCAAGTGGAATTATTATGCAAAGACATTTGCTAGGTTGGTTGTCAGGGAGTCGCTTCAGTAGACAATCTTTTCTCTCTAGAATCTCTCTTACATATTTATAAGTCTATTATTCGTCTGTTTATCAAATATTTTAGTAAAATCTGATCGGGTTCTTCTGATATATATCTAAATATTCTTAATAAAATTGAAAGAACAATTGGCAGCGTTATCGGTCCTGACATGGCCGTCTTGGTTTCAGTGACTCTCACATCACCGTAATATAGTTTTCATTCTTTTTCTTTTTTAAAAAAATATTCTCAAAGTAATCGTTCTGGTGAGTTTTCCTCGTTGGTGCTGCGACGTTGTTAACAAAATGATGTAATGAATACGCCTTGGTTCCCCCTTACAGTAATGTGATTGGACGGTGTCAGCCATAAATACAGGCTAAGGGCGATTAAGGTCTACGGTTATTGACTACGCTTACGTCTCGGCTTACTGCATACAACTATGACGAGTACCGCCCATTACGTCTACGTGCTAGATTGTCTTACTCGGTTACATTTGCCAAACCGCTTAGCTACTTTGAATAATATGTATATATATATATATATATATATATATATATATATATGTCCCTTCCCGGGACATATCACAAAAAGAAGAGATCAACATATGAATTCCAAACTGGAGTTGGCAAGATAAAGCAACTACAGAAATTGAAATATATGCGAAGTGTTTCCACAGGTAACGGAAAATGAGGCACCGAAACCCGAAAGTTCCTTGGGATCGCAAAAGTTGCTTTAGAAAATCTGCCCGGTTCACACTCCACTCACATCTATTGAACAGGTGAAGAGGCTCATCCCTTGTTTCCTGTTTAGGATGCGGTTTCCGGTTTTCTCTTTTCCAATCTTTTCACTCTTTTCCTTTTTTATTTTTTTTAATTTTTTTTTCAATTGGAGTAGATAGACTAAACTATCGCCCGGTTCACACTCCACCCACATCTATTGAACAGGTGAAGAGGCTCATCCCTTGTTTCCTGTTTAGGATGCGGTTTCCGGTTTTCTCTTTTCCAATCTTTTCACTCTTTTCCTTTTTTATTTTTTTTAATTTTTTTTCAATTGGAGTAGATAGACTAAACTATCGCCCGGTTCACACTCCACCCACATCTATTGAACAGGTGAAGAGGCTCATCCCTTGTTTCCTGTTTAGGATGCGGTTTCCGGTTTTCTCTTTTCCAATCTTTTCACTCTTTTCCTTTTTTATTTTTTTTATTTTTTTTTTAATTGGAGTAGATAGACTAAACTATCGCCCGGTTCACACTCCACCCACATCTATTGAGCAGGTGAAGAGGCTCATCCCTTGTTTCCTGTTTAGGATGCGGTTTCCGGTTTTCTCTTTTCCAATCTTTTCACTCTTTTCCTTTTTTATTTTTTTTCAATTGGAGTAGATAGACTAAACTATCGCCCGGTTCACACTCCACCCACATCTATTGAACAGGTGAAGAGGCTCATCCCTTGTTTCCTGTTTAGGATGTGGTTTCCGGCTTTCTCTCTTCCATTCTTTTCACCCTTACGTAGCCCCCTGCGCATCAGTGGCGTTACCGCCTTGCTTGGGGTGATATGATTAAAAAAAAAAAAAAAGTAGATATTACAAAACAGGAAAATTTCGTTAGACACAAAGAAAAGAGTAGTAAACAGTTATGCCATATCAATCCTCATATATGACAGTGAATGCTGGACGATCTCATTACAGATTAAGAAAAAACCTGAGGCTACGGAATGATGCTGATAATACCAGGGAATGAATATTTTTTTTATAATCATATCACCCCAAGCAAGACAGTTTACTGCCACTGGTGCGCTGGGGATACATAGGAAGAAAATTATGAGAAAGAGTGACAGGTTACAAGGGGTGTCAGGAAGTGAGTAAGAGAAGGATGAGAATACTGATGAGAGTAGAGTGGACGGAGAAAGAAGCATGAGAAAGAGATGCAGGTTAGTGAGATAGGAGATGACTATTGACTTTACATTTAAATTCTTGGAGATTGTAGCTGTCTGGGAAGCAAGTAAACGGAAGGGAATTCCACAGGCGGGAAGTGCGAGAAAAGAAGCTGCTGGAATAGAATATGCGTTTACAATTTATTGGTTTCACAGTGAAAGGGTGGAACCTAGTTGCTAATCTTGTGGCTCGAGTAAATTCATATATAGGGGGCACCAGTGAGCTAAGTTCATTGGAGCAGAAACCGTTAAAGTATTTGTAGAAGATACACACGGAAGCCACATTGCGCTGGTGTGAAAGTGACTGTATCTGAGCTGCCAAATAGGGATCAATCACATTACAGATTCTCCGTTGGATTTTGTCAAGGACCCCGAGGTGGATAGCAGAGGCACCCGACCAGATATGGCAACAGTATTCAATGCAAGGACAGATGGTATATATATATATGCGGGATGGTTTCAGACGGGAAAAAGTTTCTGGCCCTACACAGAGAACCGACCTTCTTAGCAGCGGATTTAGCTATGGATTGCTCGGGTTGAAACGATTAAGTAAGAAAGCTTTGTGTGTTTTTCCGTCCTGGGTATGAGGGTAAACTACATCCGGCTGCAAGGCCTCTGATCGGGATATGGGAGGTTTTAAGGAGCGTGAAATCACTTATTTATTGCTGTTGTTCGCAGGTACACCCTAACTCGGTGTAGTAGCACTTATCAGCTATGAAAAAATGGTCGGCACCTGAATATAAATCAACAGTATATTTTTATAATAAAATCACCAAAAATATATTTTTATAATAAAATTACTAGTAATATATATATATATATATATATATATATATATATATTGAGATGGCAATCAATAAAAGACTAAAAGTATCAAATATAATGCTTATTGTAAAAGAAGCAAAAATACATTTTTATAAAAACGTACCAACAATACAGTTTTGTAGTGAAATTAGCAGCAATACAATTTTTAAAATTACCAACAATGCATTTTATCATCTACATTTTATATATCTAAAAAAAAAAATAAAAATAAAAATAAAAGTATAAAATTATGAACAAAATATCTAAAGGCATAAAATTGCGTACAAAATATTTAGATTTCAGCATTAAATAAAACCATAAAGGTTCATACGCCGCTAAACAAAACCTTCCAACCAACCAACCAAGTGTGTTTTTATTTTTCGCTAAAGAAAAATGTCTGCCCTTTTTATTCGTCTCTATTGTTATCAAAAATATGATTCAATTTGTCATTTATTCTACGACAATGAACTGGTATTGTACCATGTTTGTTTTTTTTTTACTTCTCTTCCGTTTTTTCCTTCGCATACATTAGGAAGCATTTTGATATCCGTAATATGCCAGTTAACAATGTTTCGTTGGACTGCCAGTTAGGCATCAGTTTCCTGGTTTTCAATAGAGCAGAGAATCAAGGAGAAGAAACACGTTCGGTGGCGAATACCAGGAACAATATTAGCCCACAGGACAGGATATCAGTACAACGGGCGAAATAATGATATCAGATTAATTCTTCAACGATTAATTTTAAAATACAATCTAAAAGCAATTAAGTCTGCTTACTTGTTTAAAACCATTCAGTCAGTCAGTTAAGTGCCATACATGAAACACGGTTGGGCGATCATGTCTCGGAAGAGAGACGACTGACTGGGCAGAAGATTATTCCGCAGTAGGTTGCCATTGCTTTCTGCGGTAGACTGGTTGCCAGCCAAGGCTATAGAACCCAATCTGTCCTGTTATTTAACCCATAACTGGAAGGAAGAAACGGATTAATATCTTTCCCAAGGGTATTTGCGCGTAAGTGAATGCAATGAATTCAACTGGAATTCGAACTCGGCTCCCCGATTTCTCGTTCCGAGTCGATATCCACTGCACCACAACGCGCATCCTTAAAACCATCACGAACCGCAAATAATCGAAAATTAGGCAGGATGATGTTGACAGCAGTTTTGAAAAGCATCATAAAACAAGCTTATTTTCTATACTTCTGAGATGTATTTACATTATTTGCATTACTCTGGTTGTTTTCCTCATCTTTATTGCCATGTTTACAACATTTATTTTATATAATGTATTATTTTATATATTATGTATATTTAGGTGAGTTGTGGTGCATTGGATATCGGCTCGGAACGAGAAATCGGGGTGCCGAGTTCGAATTCCAGCTGAATTCATAGCATTCACTTACGCGCAAATACCCTTGGGAAAGGTATTAATCCGTCTATTCCTTCCAGTTATGGATTAAATAACAGGCCAGATTGGGTTCTATAGCCTTGGCCGGCAACCAGTCTACCGCAGAAAGCAATGGCAACCTACTGCGGGATAATCTTCTGCCCAGTCAGTCATGTCTCTTTCGAGACATGATCGCTCAAGCGTGTATCACGTATGGCACTTAACTGACTGACTGATATTTATTTATGTATTATTATTACGCATTTATTTATTATGTATATTTATGTATTATTATATAATATATTATTTTATATAATGTATTTACATTATATACATTACTCTGATTGTTTTCCTCATCTTTATTGTCATGTTTACAACATTTCGACTTTTGTACGGTTCGGCCTTCCTCAGGTGCTAGGTGTTTGGAACCAAACCCTTTATTTCGATCACTTGGGTATTTTTTTTAATCATTTCACCCCAAGCAAGGCATTCCACTGCCACTATTGCGCTTGGGGCTACATGGGGGAAGGTAAATAGAAAGAGTGGTTAGATATAGGAAATGTCAGGAGGGGGGTGATAGATAGTTGGGTGAGTGGGAAGAGTGTTTGAAAGAATGGAAGCGAGTTAGTTTGTTAGAAGGTGTCTATTGACCTTACATTTAAACTCCTGGAGATTGTAGCCGTCGGAGAAGCAATCTTGTGGAAGGGAATTCCACAGTCTGGAAGTGCGAGAAAAAAAACTGTTGGAGTAGAAGTTGCGGTTGCATTTTATCGGTTTCACTCTAAAATTGTGGGATCTAGTTGCTAATCTAGTATCTCGTGCAAATTCGAACCTAGGGGGCACCAGTGATCTAAGTTCATCGGAGCAGAAGCCGTGAAAGTATTTATAGAAGAGACACAGGGAAGCCACGTCGCGCCGGTGCGAGAGAGACTGCAGGCGGCCTGCTAAGTCGGTATCGATCACATTACAGACCCTCCGCTGTACCTTGTCGAGAAGCCCAAGGAGAATAGCAGGGGCACCCGACCAGATATGGCAACAGTATTCAATGTACGGGCGGATGGTAGATTTATAAATGTGCAGGATAGATTCAGACGTAAAAAACCTCCGGGCCCTGCACAGAGAACCGACTTTCATAGCAGCGGATTCAGCAATGGATTCGATAGTCATTACTCTTGAGGTCCGCTGAAAGTGTGAGATCAAGGAGGCGTAGTGTTTTACTCTCTGGGAGGCAAGCCTGGTCCATGCTAATAGGAGGTAGGTGCGATTGTCTATGATGATTAATTGATAGTAGCTTCGTTTAGGAAGCATTAAAGTTTACGAACCATTTCTTACCCCAGTCCACTACGGATTGGAGGTCCTTTCCAAGCTCGGCTGCAAGGTTAGCTTTGTCGCCCACACCAGATTTTTGATCGAGGCGAGAATAAACTGTGGTATATCATTCTCATTCCATGTGCAATGCCACTGGATATCATGTACTTATCTCTCTTGAGTTCAAAAGTTCAAAGATTACAGTATTATTTTCAAATATTGTAGTAATCTGGTAAAATGGTTACTGACATCATTAGGTCTCAAACATTCATGCACTGATTTCCTTAAGGACATATGGCCCAGTGGATAAAAGCATTCGTTAGAACCAGTGACTTGATCGAAAGAGTTGTGAGTTCGATACACCAGAGATTACAGATTTGAGTTAAAAGATATATATATGATATCCGGAAGTAGCATCGCAAATGAAATGAGAATGATATACTCCAATGATCGAAATAAAAGCTTAGGTTCGAAATTTCTAGCACCTGAAGAAGGCCGGAGCGTACAACTACCGAAACGTCATGGACATGGCAATAAAGATGAGAACAACAGTCCGAACACTATAAATAAAACTTAAATGCGCAAAAAAAATAATCATATCATCAATCACATGCAAAAAAGGGTAAAAATAATGAAAGCATTATTAATTTTAAAAAAAAATAACACTTAATATCAACTACGAACACGGCAGCAATATGCTTACCGTGTTCGCAATATTAAAAAAAACACATGATTATACACACATAAACATTACACATATTCAGTCACACATAAAATAAAATTTATCCTCGATAATGGCTAAAAGTATATCGGAAAACACTCAGAAAAGCAAAACAACTGGACAAATTTTATATAAATTATGTCCTGAAAAGAAAAAATCATAAGGTCATATGAAAAATCACATAAGAAACTTAAACATATTATCCAGTCTATCATTTTCAATGAAACCTACATAGATAGATAGATAGATAGATAGATAGATAGATAGATAGATAGATAGCATAATGAGTTAATAGATAGATAGATAGATAGATAGATAGATAGATAGATAGATAGATAGATAGATAATGATTGATAGATTGATAGATAGATAGATAGATAGATAGATAGATAGCATAATGAGTTGATAGATAGATAGATAGATAGATAGATAGCATAATGAGTTGATAGATAGATAGATAGATAGATAGATAGATAGATAGATAGATAGCATAATGAGTTGATAGATAGATAGATAGATAGATAGATAGATAGATAGATACATAATGAGTTGATAGATAGATAGATAGATAGATAGATAGATAGATAGATAGCATAATGAGTTGATAGATAGATAGATAGATAGCATAATGAGTTGATAGATAGATAGATAGATAGATAGATAGATAGATAGATAGCATAATGAGTTGATAGATAGATAGATAGATAGATAGATAGATAGATAGCATAATGAGTTGATAGATAGATAGATAGATAGATAGATAGATAGATAGATAGTATAATGATTGATAGATAGATAGATAGATAGATAGATAGATAGATAGATAGCATAATGAGTTGATAGATAGATAGATAAATAGATAGATAGATAGATAGATAGATAGATAGATAGATAGCATAATGATTGAGTTGATAGATAGATAGATAGATAGATAGATAGATAGATAGATAGATAGATAGATAGATAGATAGATATCCAAATGAATAAGTAATGAAGAAAATAATTTGAACGATTAAAACATAATTTATAACAGTGATCAATATAAAAAGAGAGCAATGAATATTTATTCATAATGATTACTTTGGAATAAGTGCAAACTAGAAACTACTACAAAATTGTACATTTTGTTTCGACATTGAAAGAACAATGTCTCATCAGGTAGTTAATAATATTTTTAATAATAAACGTTTATTACCGTTATTATTAACGACCTGATGAGACATTGCTCTTTCAATATCGAAAAAAAATATACAATTTTGTAGCAGTTTGTAGTTTGCATATGTTGTAAAGAAATAATTAATAATATATATATATATATATATATATATATATATATATATGGGGGGAGGGATTAAAGCGGAAAAGGTGGTCACTAAACTGAGCAGATTCATAACGACTTCGAAGTTTCCTGCGAACACCATTATGAGGTCGTCACTCGTTAGAGCAATTTCCTAGTTACGTTCGAAATATGAATGAGTATATACAATCTTACTCACTCCATCACATTGAAACTAAAATTACTATAATCATTTTAATCCCAAAGAATTTAGAATACGTAGCTTCCACTATCTAAACAAAGAACTTAAATACGTTGATAGACTTCAACTCAAACCTATATCCTATTTGCTTCATACAAGGAAATTCTAATCATTTACATGAATTTTAATCGTAAAAATCAGATAGCCATCCATGAGAAACGTGAAGAACTTAAAATGAAAATTCTAAATACCTATCTTTAACAATAAAATCATCTGCTCAAATAAATGATGAAAAATTCAAAGTTTAAGAATTAAAAATCACCTAATCCACGTCTTCTAGAATAAAGGACAAAATTATTCCATCAGAAAATGAGAGCAAAACCATCAAATGACAATGTTTTACGTTTATTTTAAGGTTTTCCTATATAAAAATCTCATTGATTTGCTCACTCACATTTATTTTACTGAAAATATTTGCTTTTGATTTTATTAAACGCTAGATTTTGAAGAAAAATACTTTTAAATTCTTCACAGCGCTTCACATTAGAAAGGTTGCCATGGTAACGAGATTTGCTTGATATTTTTTTTCATTTGACAACAGAATTAATAATTTAAAACTACAACAGGTTTTATATATTCCTTCTGACAAAATTTGTTCGAATTTCATATCAATCATTTATCACACACACATACACAAACATATATATATATATACATATGTGTGTGTGTGTGTGTGTGTGTGTGTGTGTGTGTGTGTGTGTGTGTGTGTGTGTGTCACGAAAGACAATGTGCTGCGATTAAGCTTTTTTAATAAATTTTTCTGATAAGTGTTTTCTAGGTATAATATATATATATATATATATATCAGAAGGAGATTGAAAGTACTTGGGAAAATGTATAATGTAATCATCTGTCAAAGTTACAGTTCATTTCTTACATGTCTCAATTATAATAGGCGAAAGATTATTCGTGAGTATGAACAGAATTTATTAAAAATAAGCCGACACAATGGTTGCAATTTATTTAACCGGATACGTTTAAAAGAATATTTGCTGCCTAAACACACACACACAGATAGATATATATATATATATATATATATATATATATATATATATATATATATATATATATATATATATATATACGGGAAAGAAATGGAAAATTTAAAACGACCGGGCAAAACTCGACACCTTACTTTTCTAAATACATTTTTGGCTTTTTGTTAATGCGCCTATGTATGTGCGTTGTGGTACAGTGGATATCGGCTCGGAACGAGAAGCCGGGGCGCTGAGTTCAAATTTCAGTTGAATCCATTGTATTCACTTACGCGCAAATACCCTTGGGAAAGGTATTTATCCGTCTATTCCTTCCAGTTATGGGTTAAATAGCAGGACAGATTGGGTTCTATAGCCTTGGTCGGCAGCCAGTCTACCGCAGAAAGCAATGACAACCTACTGCGGGATAATCTTCTGCCCAGTCAGTCATGTCTCTTTCGAGACATGATCGCCCAAGCGTGTATCACGTATGGCATTTAACTGACTGATTTATCTCGATTTTTCATAACCCCTATTTGCCGGCGTTCTCTCCTGTCTGCCAATCCAACACACTTTTTTATTCCTCTTTCTCTTTTTCCTTCTCCTCCATTTTTTTTTTTTAGACTTCTTCCTTTTCCTTCTCTTTTCGCTACCTCTACTTCCGTTGTCTTTACACACAACACACACAAACAAATAATTGTAATTTATCAAAAAGATTACGATCGCCAACGATTCAGTTAGTTTCACACATTGAAAGGCCCATACGATCTCGCAAAATTTGTAAGTTTTTTTTATATGTAATATATATATTGGCTCTTAATAAGTCGGTACTTACGTATTATCGGGAGGACCTTTAAAAAAACGACTCAAAAATTAAAGTAAATTATTTATTGAAACGGTTAAAACAATAAAATAACATTACATTTGTAATTCCGGAGGCCAGAACGTCGCAATTGCTTCCAAAAGTGACTCAAAGACATCAGTACAGGCAACATGCTTCCGCCACATGAATTCGGCCAAATACGACTCCAAATGGTGACGTGCAGTGCCACAGTGCTTCTTGTTTCGCCACTTTGTCGATCCCCATAGGCGTTCCACTGTCTGCGTATGAGCCCCGGTGTTCGAATCCACAAAGTTGTACTTGTGGTTGACGTTGAGGTGATGAAAGCCTGATTTTTCCAGTTCCTTGGTGTTATAAGCGGGCTTATAACACCTTGTTATCAAAGGTCCTCCCGATAATACGTAAGGACCAATAAGTCTTTATATGTAATATATATATTGGATCTGTAAATAAATAATTTTGATTAAAATGAGCCCTTTGGCTGGATCAGTTGTAATATTTAATTTTTCATAATTAATATTAAAAGGATCTCCTTTAAAGTTTTACCATCTAGCCTCTTCCTTTTTTTATTCAAATGCATATTTTAGTTTTTAATTGCATATTAACTTCTTATGGGTCATTTAAACCCGAAATTTAATAATAATAAAATAGTAATATTAATTATTTCTTTTACAAAATTGTATAACTAGTAATTCTTTTTTTTAATATATTGCTGGTAATTATTTTACTATGAAAATGTATTGTTGGTATTTTTAGTATAAAAATATATTTCTATAGTTTTATACTTTCATAGGGTTTTGACTGTAGTTTGTGATTCACAATTTGAAACCCCAACAGGTGATACCAACCCAAGTGAGGGAAGAACTGGGAACAGCAGCGATTGAGAAATGGTTGAACACTCCTCAAAATCTCCCAATCAGAGGCCTAGGTGCAGTATGTAGTTTTATCTGGGATAAACAAAATCAAAATTTAGAAAAGTAACTGCTTAGGTAGATCTCTCTCGTAGCTTAAGACCTTGCGTAAACCTCACATACCTATAACCATACTGAGAAACAAATGACTGACCTTTTTCTGAGAATCTAGATGTTAAGCCAGGATTTGTCATCAGAGGACATAATTTGAACAACATAAGGTACGCGGATGATACAGTGCTGATAGCAGACACGGAAAGGAAACTACAAGACTTCTTGCAGAAGGTAGATGAAGAGAGTAACAAAAAAGAACCACAAATAAACTGCAAGAAAACCGAAAGCATGGTCATCAGCAAAAATAGCTGGCCAAAATGCCAAATACAGGTGGGGGATACTAAAATCACGCAGGTACAAAAAATTAAATATCTGGGAAGTGTTCTAACAGAAGAGGGAAAATGCGACACAGATATCCGAAGTCGAATTAGCATAGCAACGGAGGCTTTCCAGAAGCTGAGTAAAGTAGTAAGAGACAGGAAAATTTCGTTAGAAACAAAGAAAAGAGTACTGGATTACTATGTGATGTCTGTCTTTCAATATAGCAGTAAATGCTGGACAATACCATCAAAGATGAAGGAAAGAGTTGAAGCATATGAAATGTGGTTCTACAGAAGGATGCTGCGTATATCATGGATCGAGCACGTGAGCAATGATGAGGTTTTGGAAAGGATGGAAACGAAAAGGAAATTAATACTGAGCATCAGTAAAAGACCGCTAATGTTCCTGGGACATGCAATGAGGAAGGAGGGCTTGGAGAACCTGATACTAACAGGTCAAATAGAGGGAAAAATAGACAGGGGAAATCAGCGAATAACATATTTGAAGGGTCTGAGCAGGTAGACGATACCATGGAAGTTGCTTAGTGTAACAGGAAAAAGCGTGGTAAGAGGCACCAGGGATAGGGAGACGTAGAAAGCCATGATCGCCTACGTCCTAAAAAGACAAGGCACATAGAAGAAGAAGATGACACTACTCTCTGCCTCCAGAGCTTTTATTTCTTCCTCAAGTTGATCGGTACAGTCTAAAATATCGATACAACTGAAATCATTTCGTAATTTCTTTGGATATACTTTCAGCCTAAGTATTCTGATATTTTTATCTAAACAATAAGATTTCTTGTCGAGTGTTTGAACGAGATCTGCCTTTGAAAACATCGAAAGTACTTTTTTTTAAATTAAAGAAATTTAACAGAAAAAAGATAAATAAAATGCAAATTTTAGTAAGGTGATCGTTCATAGAACTTACGGATACATCTCGTCATTTTAACTGCAAAATGAAGAGACCGAACTGTCAATCTAGTACTGCGATCAAATTTGTAAAGTCTAGGAACCAAACAAAAAAGGGCACAGGAACACTGTTCATGGTGGTGGGAAATTGACAGCTCAAGTCCGATGACATTGCTAATTTTTCTTTGGATTTTATCAAGAATCTCTAAATACACAGTCTAATCGACTGACCATATATGGCAGCAATATATATATATATATATATCATATGCATATTTACATCTTTAACCCGATCACTAAAGAAGCTACTTTGTTCTTTATTTATTTTATCATAGATAGATAGATAGATAGATAATGGTGTCAGCGTGGGAAACCATTAGGTCCTGCTTTCTCTAACTTTACACGTCTTTTATTGAAAACAAAGTGATGATATGGTCCTGGGTAAGACAATAAACTGCATCTGGCAGCAACGCCTCTGATTCGGAGGTTGTGAGGAGCATGGAACCACCTCTTAATCGCTGTTGTTCCCAAGTCCACCCTGACCCAGGGTGGTAGCACATGTTAGGGTCCCAACTATGGGTAAATAGTTTATCCCTAAACTGAAGTCAAACCACTATGAAAGCATAAAAATAAAAGTTTATAGAAAAAATACATAAAATACTTTTATAGAAAAATATACATTTTTTAAGGAAAAAATTATTCCCAGAAATACATTTTTGAATACAAAACTGGAAAACATCTTCAGTTTTTTAAAATAATAATAAGAAATTTTTTTATCAAAATCTGACTAAATCAACCTTCTCACTATAACCAAATATTAAAAAATATTTTAAAACCCTATCTTTTTGGCATTAAATAACCCACAGAGATTGATATGCCGTTAAACAAAACTGAAACTCAAAGTGATTATAACAACTGATAATCCAGAAAGTATGTTGACGTCATTTTTTGTTTCGATACAAAATAAAGACGAAATTATAAAACTAAAATTAACTTTTGAGAAAAAGTCAGTAATAAAATTTTAATTTGAACTGTTGGTTAATAACAAAATCCTATCATTTCATGTTGATACAAAACTAAAATCCAAAGAATTTACCTTTTAGCTGTATAAAAAAAAAACACCAGTACAAACTTTTGGCTTCTAAGATATGACCAGAAAAAAAGATAACAAACTTTTTAAATAAAGCGCACCTAAATTCCTCTTCCCAAAATATATTTTTGAGCGAACGAAAACACATAAAACAAACATTATTCAACCATAATTTGCCCAGCTACATTGTTTATTAACAAATAAAATTATAAAATTATTTTTACAAAATAATGACACCAATAATAACAAATGCTACACAAA
>JBBBDQ010000410.1:477500-495000 GCA_037127315.1 Ascarosepion bandense | reverse complement strand
TGTATTTAGGCAGCAAATTTTCTTTTAAACATGTCCGATTAACTAAATTGCAAACATTATGTTTGCTTATTTTTAATAAAATCCTTTCATACTCACGAATAATCTTTCGCGTATTACAATCAAAAGATGTCAGAAATTAGATGTAACGTTGACAGATGTTATTTTCATTCATTTCTCAAGGTACCCAAGTACTTTCAACCTCTTTCCGAGTTCATCTTCAGGGGTGTGAGTTATGGTAACAGATGTAACCGGAAAACTGTGTTGCTAAAAATTACTGTACATTTTTCTGCTTCAAATATAACGGTTGACAAATTGCTAGCGTTCATTAGAAAGTGAAAATTATCCAAAATGGATTTTTTTATATGTTGTAATGTCATGGTCATGCACGTGTTAAAGCATGAAAAAACAAAAAAAAGTATATATATATATATATATATATATATATATATATGTGTGTGTGTGTGTGCGTGTGTGTGTGTGTGTGTGTGTGTGATTTATTTGTTAAGCGTTATTTTCAAGAGATACTCATGTTTGATTTTTTTGTTCCCGTTTTCGTTTTAATCATTAAATGGTATATTTATTTATTTACATGTCAGTCAGTCAAGTGCCATACGTGATACACGCTTTGGGCGATAATGTCACGAAAGAGACATGACTAACTGGGCAGAAGATTATCCCGCACTATGTTGCCATTACTTTCTGCGGTAGACTGTTTGCAAGCCAAGGCTTTAGAATCTAATCTATCCTGTTATTTAACCTATAACTGGAGACGGATTAATTCTTTTCCCAAGGGTATTTGCAAGTAAGTGAATGTAGAGAATTCAACTGGAATTTGAACTCGGCCTCCTGATTTCTCGTTCCGAGCCGATATCCATGCACCACAATTACATGTACCGGCCTGAATATTTGAAAAATAGTTAGAAAAATATATATCCGGCATAAACGTGCATATTTTTCTAAGAATATTTCTTTAATTTTCGGGCCAATACATGTAAATAAATATACCGTTTAATAATAATAATAACAATAATAATAAAATTGAAACCAATAAGCCGGGCATTATTTTTAAAAATCAAAAAGAAAAAAACTTGCTTATTAATTGATATGGCTTGTCCAGCAGATTGTAACATAGCAACCAAGGAATTAGAAAACCTGTCAAAATATAAAAACCTGGAAATTGAAATAGAAAAAAATGTGGAAATTGAAAACAGGTATCGTACCAGTGATCGTAGGTGCACTTGGAATGATAAAAAATGGAACAAAACAACACATTGAAAGAATCCCTGGAAACCCCAGCTTAAGAGATATACAAAAATTGACTTGTTAAGTACAGCCGACACACTAAGGAGAACTTTGTCTAAGTAACGCTAGGTATGATAGGGAGATATGAAAAAACATGAAATAGAGCCATAACAACACACCACGACCTGTCTTAGGTTTTTCCGCAGATTTGATAGGTAGTGCAGCCATAGCAAAAATCAATAATGAAAAATGAAATAATAATAATAATAATAACAATAATAATAATAAAACTTTCAGGCAAATATTATGCATAATAATATGGATCAGGCAAATATTATGCATAATAATATGGATCCAAAATGCAGGTTTTGTGATAAACACCAAGAAACAATAGACCACCTAATCTCAGGCTGTTCTGTGCTTGCCCCAAACGAATATAAAAATCGCCACGATAGAGTTGGGCAATATTTACATAGGACAATGTGCAAACATTATGGAAAAGCTGTAAACAAACACTGGTATGAACATCATCCAGCACCGGTTACAGAAATAGAAGATGTAACCATTCTATGGGATTACACCATCTACACAGACAGAAAAATTGAAGCAAACAGGCCAGACATTATTGTTAAAAACCAGAAGGAGAAAACTTGTCTATTAATTGATATGGCTTGTCCAGCGGATTGTAACATAGCAATCAAGGAATTTGAAAAACTGTCAAAATATAAAGACCTGGAAATTGAAATAGAAAAAATGTGGAAATTGAAAACAAGAGTTGTGCCAGTGATAGTAGGTGCACTTGGAATGATAAAAAATGGAACAAAACAACACATTGAAAGAATCCCTGGAAACCCCAGCTTAAGAGATATACAAAAAATTGTCTTATTAAGTACAGCCCACACACTAAGGAAAACTTTATCTATGTAATGCTAAGGATGATAGGGAAGATAGAAAAACATGAAATGGAGCCATAACAACACGCCACTACCTGCCTTAGGTCTCCCCGCAGACTTGGTTGGTAGTGAGACCAAAGCAGAAATCGAAATATGATGAAAAATGACATAATAATAATAATAAGACCATCCACTCAAATGTAACTATCCATTAAAAACAACTTTTAAACAAAAATATGTTATATTTATGCATTACTTAATCATATATATATATATATATATATATATATATATATATATATATATATATATATAGGGTGTCCAAGAAGTCACGCACCATCCAGAATTTAAAAATACAGATGAATATCAAATCTAAAACATAGAAAAAATGAAGATTTGTATATGATGCACGACTTCTTGGACGCCCTATATATATATATATATATATATATATATATATATATATATATATATATATATATATAGTGTATCGAGGCAGCAAATAATTTTCTAAACATACACTGTTAAATATAAGAGACAATGAATATCTATTATGTTTAATCACGAGCCGTTCTAAACGTTGTATTTTGACTTTAATTTCAGTTGATAATAAACACAAAAATTCTTCAACATTTGGATAATTTTTTATTAAGTTAGTTCTAAGCTTTCGGCTCACATGAGCCATCTTCAGAGAGGTTATAAGGATGGTAATTCATTGTCTCATATATTTAACAGTATCTGTTTAGAATATATATATATAAAGAATAAATGGATTTGAATTTTTAATCCGACAGCTTCTTATTACTCCAAACGTTATTGTTAGTAGATATCTGTATTTGAATAGACACTCTGTCTATTTTAAACACTATTTCTCGAGTGTACGCCAGCAGCCGAAATAAATAGTTTACAAAAACAAATCTCCTACTCATAAAAGAATATCCACTAGAATATATATATATATATATATATATATATATATATATATATATATATATATATATGCATTATATTACTAAAACCACTGAAAGAAACAACTTTGGTGCTAAATATTATCACAATTAAACAATATATATATATATTGTATAAGTATATATATTGGGTGCGATAGGTAAATTGTTGCTAATTTATATTTTAAATTTCGCGCATGTGAAGTGTTCGTTTTGATTTTGTCGACTTTAGAGTATAGTAGGGTCAGTTGGGCATCGCTTGTGAGAAAAAGAGCCCCATGACGGTATTCACTTCGCCAAGAATTTGAAAAACGGCATGCTCCAATACGAACATGGGAACAACTATTAGTTTTATGTGTCGCCAAAATATTTACCGAGAGGGCTGAAAACAAAATATACTAGTCAACATCACAGTGTTTGAAATGATAACTAGTGCCGGCAACATTATGCCTCTATTCATCTTCTCACGGGACCTCAGACTAAATATGGGAGCAGGTATCAAACATAGTGCTGCCCGGGGTCAAAATGATGGCTGCTGGAAGACACAAGCAGGAGAACCCAGTCGTGGCAGTTAGACAATTTCATGCCACTACATCGTTTAAACCTGGTCACCTAACTCCCCAGACTGCAACAACCATGATTATTATGAAGGGCAGCTGAGCGAGAGGCAAACAAAACTCCTTGTAATACCAAAAATGGACGGAAAGTAAGGGTTATAGCAGCTTTGACCAACTTAAACAAGGAGACCGTTCAGAAGAGATGCAGAAGTTTCCAAAGTCGCCTGAAGGCGATGGTTGAAGCCAATGATTATTTTATTGAATAAATTTACTTTCTATTATTTTAAGATATTTTTATGTAATTTTAGTAAATACATCTGTTAAAATAAAGATGTCAGTTGCTTATTCATTGCACCTGATAGATAGATAGATAGATAGATAGATAGATAGATAGATAGATAGATAGATTAGAAGTGTATGAGATAGATAGATAGATAGATAGATAGATAGATAGATAGATAGATAGATAGATATTGAAGTGTATGAGATAGATAGATAGATAGATAGATAGATAGATAGATAGATAGATAGATATTGAAGTGTATGAGATAGATAGATAGATAGATAGATAGATAGATAGATAGATAGATATGAAGTGTATGAGATAGATAGATAGATAGATAGATAGATAGATAGATAGATAGATAGATAGATAGATATTGATATTGAAGTGTATGAGATAGATAGATAGATAGATAGATAGATAGATAGATAGATAGAAGATAGATAGATATTGATGATAGATAGATAGATAGATAGATAGATAGATAGATAGATAGATAGATAGATATTGAAGATAGATAGATGAGATAGATAGATAGATAGATAGATAGATAGATAGATAGATAGATAGATAGATAGACATTGAAGTGTATGAGATAGATGGATAGATAGATAGATAGATAGATAGATAGATAGATAGATAGATAGATAGATAGATAGATAGATAGATTGAAGTGTATGAGATAGATAGATAGATAGATAGATAGATAGATAGATAGATAGATAGATAGATAGATAGATAGATCGGTCAGTTGGCCCGAGAAAATTTCGGCTCAATCTTTTAAAAATTTCAAATCAATTTGCTGATACACGTAGACACACATACACGTGCACATATGTGATCTGAAGATCTGAAGATCGTTTGGCGTGAAGCTGACAGTGACCATGCTTTGTTAATTAATCTATCTAGGTTATATATATATCTACAAAATGCTCCGATATCAAGCACCTTTCCTCGATAAATATAGCTATTCTTAAACAATAAGATAGATAGATAGATAGATAGATAGATAGATAAGCATCTATGAAAATATTGAGATAAATATTGAAGAAAATGAGATAGATAGATAGATAGATAGATAGATAGATAGATAAGCATCTATGAAAATATTGAGATAAATATTGAAGAAAATGAGATAGATAGATAGATAGATAGATAGATAGATAGATAGATAGATAGATAGATTTACTCCATTTCTCTTAATACACCTATTTTGTCTGTGATATGCTTATTGACGTGTGCGCCCGTGTGTGTATCTATTTATGTGTCTCTGTGTATGTATGTGTGAGTGCATGTGCCTGTCGGAAAATAAATATTGATCATTCTCTTGTGATCAGAATCAAGCACAACAAATTTCATGATCAATCTTGTAATCACCTTGAATATATTTTGATTTCGGACAGAATCAAATGCGTAACCTTCTCGGACGATGTAAAAATAGATGGTTGGGAAGGGAAAGAGTTTGAAATAGCGTTACAAACAGCGTCGGCTGGAAAGTCGGCGGAAGCCAAAGGAGGAACCCCCAAAGACAAGGAGATACGAAAGAAAAGAATAATTGGGGAGTGAAACAATGATTGTTTTTAGACATATATACACACTTTAGAGATAAGGTCGGTCTGTTCGAGAGAGACATCGAGAAAGATAGATATGGCTAGAGAGACGGAGAACAAAATGCAAGAGAAGAGTCTGAGAAAGAAAGAAAGAAAGAAAGAAAGAAAGAAAGAAAGGCCAAGGAAAAAGTGGGAGAAATTAGTAAAAAGAAACAAGTTTAAGAAAGAAGGAAAGAAAGAAAAGTCGATAGAAAAGAGGGAGAAACAAGTAAAAAGAAACAAGTTTAAGAAAAAAAAAGAAAGAAAGAAAGGCCGAGAGAAAAGAAGGAGGAATATGTAAAAAAAACAAGTTTAAGAAGGAAAGAAGAAAGAAACAAAAAAATGGTGAGACAAAAAGTGCGTGATTGCTCAAAAGAAACAAGTTTTAAAAAAATGATTAAAATGAAAGATTAAAAAAGAAAGAAAGAAAAAAAGAAAGAAAGAAAAAAGAAGAGGCTGGAGATAAAAGAGACAGAGATATAAGTAAAAAGACACTATTTTAAGCAAGCAAGAAAGAAAGAAAGAGACAGACAAAAAAAGAGAGATAACTCAAAAGAAAAATTCAGTTTTAAGAAGGAAAAGTTCAGTTTAAAGAAAGAAAGAAAGAAAGAAAGAAAGAAAGAAGGAAAGAAGGAAAGAAAGAAAGAAAGAAGGAAATGGTGATGCAAAGAGAAACAGGTAAGTCAAAAGAAACAAGTCTGATAAAAAAAGAAATGAGGAGAAAAGAGGGAGATATATAGATAAAAAGAAACACCAAAGAAAGAAAGAAATACTGAGTAAAAAGAAACAATTATAAAAATAAACTTGTTTTTTATACCTATATTTCTTTCTTTCTCTCTCTCCCTCTCTTTCTCCCTTCTCTCTCTCTCTTTCTTTGTCTCGCCAATTCTTTCTTTCAAAAGAAAAAAACAAAATGTCCGAATAAATAAAACGAAAGACAGTAATTTCGTCTCTTATCGTATATAAGATGAATTTAAAGCAAGATAAACAGATAAATTGTCAGATACAAAGATGAATAAGGTGGGGGAGACCGACACTACAATGTTAGTCAGGGAAGATTTTCCCGCCTGCAACCTCAGACAGGTATGAAGCATTTCAAACTTAACGTGTTAATCAACGTGTTTACTAACTGGGCCGCAACCTAGCGATCAAGAAAGCGCAGTAGTGACGAAGATTAGGGATATTATTATGAACACATTTCTAGAGAGAAAAAATATGGAAGAAAGAAAGAAAAGAAAGAAAAGAAAAAGGAATTGAAAAACGGTGAAAACAAGAAAAGCATGACGGGAATGCTAAGTGACAAAGTTGTATAAAATCAGACGACGCGACAAGCCGATGGAAACGAAACAAAAAGTGATAGCAGAAGCGGCTGGGAGCTGAGAACGAATTAAGTAACGGACAAGCGGACAGGCGAGAGCAAACAACTCATTCTGGCAGATAGACGAACAGACAGACAGATAATATGGGGCAAAAGACAGATACCAAAGATGGATGAAAAAGAAAGACAGACAGATGAAGGACTCGACGTTGGGGACCAAAATGCTCAGACAAGCTAACAAACAGACACTTTGACAACAATCTAAGTACACAGGTCTATTTAATATGACATAATAGTTCAAAAGATCTAACAAGCAATAAACATATCAAGGTATATGTACTTGATAGTTAAACATACAAACAAAAAGACAACCAGTCGGATACACAAGGTGTAAAGACCGGATAGTTTGAGAGATAATAGAACAGGTAGACAAACGGAGCAGCTTACAGCAAGAATATGTCCAAGATATAATTATTGAGCAGAGGGAGAAAGAAAAAAAAAATGAAGAGTGATGAATAAAACAAAAATAAGAGGGAAACTGGATAGACAAACAGACAAGCGAAAATTAAACTTGACGACCAGACAAACGAATGTAGAGCTAGATAGTAATAGAATATCATTTTTGAAAGATTGAAATTAAAATAGACAGACAGATAGACAGTAAAACTGTAAGTGATACAGACAGACAAATGGGAATTTAGAATTTAAAAGAAAATAAAGTTAGACAAACTATTAAACTAACGAACAGAAATTTGATAGTAAACAGACAAACAAAAGGAGTGTTAGACAGACAGACAGACAAACAGAAATTTAAAACAAAGAACCTAATCAGTTAAGTGCCATACATGATACACGCTTGGGCGATCATGTGTCGGAAGAGACATGATTGACTGGGCAGAAGATTATCCTGCAGTAGGTTGCCATTACTTTCTGCAGTAGACTGGTTACCAGCCAAGGCTATAAAAACCCAGTCTGTCCTGATATTTAATCCATAACTGGAGGGAAGAGACGGATTAATATCTTTTTCAAGGGTATTTGCGCGTAAAGAAATAAAAAAAGAATAAACAAACGACGGATAGAAAAAGAAATATTTTTTAGACAGACAGAGAGGGATTTCAAGTCAGACAGACAAACAAATATTTAGACAGACAAATTAGAGGAACGTTAGACAGACACACAAATAAGAGCGACAAACAAAGGAATATAAACCTGGAAGCACTGAAAGACAAACGTACAACAAATAAAGAAGGCGTCAGACACACTATGGAACGATGACAGAAACAGAATTGGATAAACTGACAGACAAACGGGTTCAAAATTAATAAATAAACGGAGTGTTAGACAAACAGGAAAGAAATTTAGACAGACAAACTAATAAAAAAAAAACGGACTGAGAGATAAAAGAGTTGAGATTTAGACGTAGTGTTAGACAATCAAGAATTTAGCCAGACTGACAAACAGAAAACAAAGCTAGACAAACTAACAAATAGACTGAAATCAAAACAGAGAGATCGACAGACAGACAAATAACAAAGATTTAAATCAACAATCTAACAGAGCTAAAGAGACAATAAATGAACAATAGACAGACAAATAAATTGAGTGTTTGTCAGAGTGGGGAGATTTAAAGACCGATAGGAAGTTAGAGCGACAGACAAAGCGACGGCTATTAGACAGACAGACAATCGAATGGGGAATTAGACAAAAGAAAACACTTGACAGACAGGGGGTGGTAAGGTAGTTAAAAATCACACACACACACACACACACACACACACACACACACACACACACACACACACAAAGGGAAATTTAAAGACAGAAAGATCAAAATGGAAAAGGATATAGTGAATGACAAGCTAATAAGGAGCGGGGCGTATAGACAGACATGAATGCATGAGCAGGTATCGGAATATAATGGCAGACAGACAGACAGACAGACAGACTGAATTTTAACTTACTCGTCATCGTCGTCTCCTTGGCGATCAAGCCATCCGTTGTGGTTCATTGCTCTATTTGGAAAGGAAAGGCGGGGATGGGTGTTGCGAATACAGTAGGTAGGTAGGTAAGGTGGATAGGTAAACAAGACAGAAAGGTGAATAGGCTGGTAGCTTTTTTTTTTTTTTCCTTCTTTTTATGTGTATTCCGGCAAATAGAATCGCGGGTCGTGAAAGAGACAAAAAAGAACGTAGAAAGTAGTGTTTTCACAGTTTACGTACCAACAACAACGACACAAAAAATTAATTCTATCAGTAACACTTAAAGTGGATTATCAATTAAAAAAAAGATACCTAAAAAAGCATGAAATCAAAAGCTTATCAAATTAATATCTTTACTGAATTTATTTTAGGTACTTCCGGGCCGAGTTGTTAACGTCATAAAAGTTACTAATAATCGTCGGAAAACAAATATAGTTATAGGTTTTTGTTTATTTGCATAGAATAAAGATCGGTGTGTTTGATCTTTAAAATATTTATTTAATAAATATAGAAAACTCGCATTTATTCTCCAACTGAGCAAGATAGTACAAACTTATCTTCATCATTAAAAATAAAAATTATTTTCTCAAACTTTATTAATATACATTTATATCAATTTTGATACATATATATATAATTCCATCTCATAAACGCACTATAAATTATACATTATAAATGCATAGTTTAAATATATTGTGATTGCTTGCAAACATATATATATGTTTGCAAATATCTATCTACATATATATATATATATATATATATATGTAGATAGATATTTCCGATATATCGTTATAAAGAGATTTAGTAAATAGAGTTTTCGATGTATCATAAAGTCGAAAGAAAGGGACACCCAGTAAGGATCGAACTCTATTTCTGTATATCTTTCAGTTTAATCTATCAAGAACATTTGCATATAACTACGTTGTGTGTCCAGATCTTCAGTTGTAGGCGTGCGCATGAAATAAGCTTAACTATGTAAAGGTTTATGTTATTTTTAAATCGCGAGATCGTACGGATTTAGACACGCTTACCCTCAAATGATAAGATGATACCTTCTGTAACTATCTTATTTTTTATTCCTTCTTTTTTTTTTTTTTTCTTTTTTTTTACACACGATTTTGTTTCTTGACAGACGTGGTAGTTTTGTGTGCATCTACGCGTGGTTTGTTACGGGGTTGGGTGGCCTAGATTATTATTATTATTTTTTTTTTTTTTTTTTATTGAGTTAAATCATGCTCTCTTGTTGTCGTGCCTGGGTTCTTTGTTTCTTTTCTTCTTTTTCTCTTCGTCTTTTGTAAGGTACTCATAGGAAGAGAAAAGCTCGTCTCTTGTGACAAGTCGGACAACTAACACGTTTGGTCTGCCGGGATGTTTTACAGCACGTGCTAAGATGAACATGTGGCACACAATTGTAAAATCCAAATGACGCTTCCTTTCAAAAATGGTTGCACAGCTGCTAGCATATTATTATTATTATTATTATTATTATTAAATAATATCACTTGTGATTCACATGGAATATTGAGTTTCCTCGGATATCCAAAACCTTTTTTTTAATATCCCCGAAGACCCCAAGAGCCACTTGTTCAGTTAGTCTCATTTCCGTTTTGAAATTATAATTCATCTATTATTATTATTATTATTATTATTAAATAATATCACTTGTGATTCATATGGAATATTGAGTCTCCTCGGATATCCAAAACCTTTGTTTAATATCCCCGAAGACCCCCCAGAGCCACTTGTTCAGTTAGTCTCATTTCCGTTTCGAAATCATAATTCATCTATTATTATTATTATTATTATTATTATTATTATTATTAATGCTATAGTTAAAAATGTTACCTTAATAACAGTATAGCTTTGAAGTCAAAGATTAGAAAAACAAAAGCTACGTGGGACAGACATATTACAAAATTTGTATATATATATATATTTATATATATACATACACAGACACTCATATATATATATATGAGTGTTAATTTCTACGTAAGTGTATACATAGGGAAAAAAAGGATTAAAAACCATCAAATTGGTTATGTGTGCGTGGTAGTAAGTTATGTTTATCTAGTAATATTTCTAAATAAACATTAATTTGAAAAGAAAAATGCTATTTCGACTGTGTGCATGATTTGACGAAAATGTCGGAGAGAGAACAGCCCGGGAGCATGTGTTATTGTATCTATATTTAAATATATCTTTCTATACGCTTCGTATTTGTCGGGGCCAGAATTTGCATATAGATATGTGGGTATATCTACTGGTATATTCTAAAGTCATTAGTTCACGATTTTCCATCCTTCTCTTTCTCTTTGCATGATATCTCTACGGCCGGCGCCCGACCTTCCTTTGTGGTTCTTTATTATTATTATTAGTAGTAGTAGTAATATTAATAATAATATTAAATATTCCTATGTTTCAATAACGGTGTAGTTTTTAATTGCTCCGTTTGCTTTTAAAACCTGTCGACCGATTCTTAACTTAGGCATCTTGATGTCGTTGTTGTTGTTGCCTGCACGTAAATGTTTTCCTTTTTTTTTTCTTTTTTTTTTTGAAGGGATTATATCGATAATTTTTTTTTTAGCTTTTTACATATACATATATATACATATATATACTTTATTTTGGATATTTTTATGCATATATATACATATACATATATATATATATATATATATACATATATACATACATATATATATATATATATATATATATATATATATATATATATATATATATCCTTCGGTTGACTCCTTCTTCAAAGAAAAATCCTCCTTAGGTATTTCGATGCAGGAAACGGTAAATACTCCTCCTGTGTGTTAACGTGTGCGTGTGTTTGTGAATAGTATTGCTGCTTCTCTAACTCACAGCCATAGTAGTAGTGGCGATGGTTGCAATAGCTGCAGTAGTTACGGCATGTGCAGTTGCAATAGTACTCGGCAGCAGTTAGCGTTCTGTGTAATAGCAGTTGTACGGAGGGTAGCGAGAATAGTTCACACAATAGTTTGAATAGGAGAATTGGTCGAAATCGTAATTGTTCCTTGAATCTGAACTGGTTTTACTTTTATGAGGATATTGTAAGGATATGGGTAGTAGGCCAAATGCAATTTAAGAATAACGGACGGAAGGAGTAGAAAAAACAATACGTGGTGAAGAAGAAGAAGAAGAAAGAGGAAGAAAAAAGAACAAAAAAGAACAAAAAGAAAGTGAAAGAGGAAAAAGAAGAAGGAAAAGAAGAAGAAGAAGAGGATGAGAAAAAAGAAGACAAAGGAGAAAAAAGAAAAATTAGAAAATGGAGGAGGCGAAATAAAAAATACAGGAGAAGAAAAAGGAGGACAAGAAGAAAAAAAAGAAGCAAAGAAGAAGAAGAAAAAGGTGTTGAAGGTGAAAGAAGAAATACAAGAGAAGAAAAAAGGAAGAGAAGAAGATGGAGGAGGAGAAATAAGAAATACAGGAGAAGAAAAAGAAGGAAAAGAAGAAGAAAAGGCGAGGGAGATGAAGGAAAAAATACAAGAGAAAATAAAATAAAAGGAAAAGAAGATGGAGAAGAAGAAATAAGAACTACAGGAGAAGAAAAAGAGAGACAAGAAGAAGAAAGAAGAAAAAGAAGGTACCGGACGAAAAAAAGAAATACAGGGAAAAGAAATGAGGATATGAAGAAGAAAAAGAAGGTCGAGGAGGAGAAATAAAAAATACAGGAAAAGAAAAAAGAGAGCAAGGAGAAGAAAGAAAAAGTAAAGCAAGAGAAAAAAGAAATACAGAAGAAGAAAAAGAACAAGAATAAGGTGGGAAAAGAGAAAGAAAAATCTAGGAAAAAAAGAAGAATGGGGAGGGGAAAAAAGAAATACAAAAGATGAAAAAAGGAGGACAAGAAAAAAGAAAGAATAAATTCAGAAGCAAAAGAAGGACAAGAAGAACAAGAATGTGATGGGGAACAAGAAAAGCAAAGGAGAAGAAAGCGGAGATGAAGAAGAAGAAGAAAAAGAAGGAGGAGCAGGAAGAAGAAAAGTGAAAATAGAAACGCCTAGAAAAAAAGTAGAAAAAAAACCGAGAAGACGGAGGAAAAAGAAGTGTAAGAGAATAAAAAAAGGAGGGGAAGAAGAATATGGAGGAGGAGAACAGTGGAAAAAGAGGGGGAGGAAGAGAAGAAAAAAGAGGAGAACGAGAAGAAAATAGAAAAAAGCAAAAAGAGAACGAGGTGGAAGAGTTGAAGAAAAAGGAAAGAGAAAAAAGAGGAGGACGACGACGAAAGACGAAAAAGTGTAAAAGAAAAAGAAGGAGCACGACTAAAAGTTGGAAGAGAGGTAGGTTCACAAGAAGAAGAAGAAGAAGAAGAAGAAGAAGAAGAAGAAAGTATGTTGAGAATGAGAAAAAGAAAGAGCTGGACGAGGAGAAAATGAAAAAAAAGGAAAAGATGGAGGAAAGATAAGATTCAGGTGGAAAAGGAAGGAAAGAAAACGAAGAAGATGAGGAGGAAGAGGAACAAATTAAGGATCATGGGGACAATATGAAGAAGAAGAAGGAAGATGAAAGAATAATAAGCTAGTGAATAAGAACAATAAAAAAGATGATGAAGACAAAAAAGACGAAGAGCTAATTATTTAAGATGTATTAAAAGATAATGGAAGGAAGAAACATTTGTGAAATGATTAGGAAAAAACCTATATTCCAGAATGAGAGTGCGAAAGAGGAACGAAAATGAAAGTGATTTGTAAATATGGAAATAAAAAAATGCAAACATAAAAAACAACGGGATATATATATATATATATATATATATATATATATATATATATTGTAAATCACCTGAAGACCTCGAAAGGTAGAAACCTAGGTCGCGAAATAACTCGTTTCCAAATTAAAATATTCAAAGGTTTTACAATATAATTGTATTGAACACTTTTTTACACAACTGCGTATTGGTCTAATTTAATTATGACCCAAAACTAAGTAATTATATATATATATATATATATATATATATATATATATATATATATATATATATATATTCCATTTACGAGTTATTACGTGACCTAAAAAGTTTCTACTATGAGTGGTGTCTTCAGGCGATTTACAATATTGAAAATCGCTTGAAGACACCGCTCATGGTCTAGGTCACGTAATAACTCGTTTACAAATTGAAAATATTCAAAAGTTCTACAATATAAATGTATTGAACACTTTTTAATACAAATGTGCACTGGTCTAATCTCATTATAACCAGAAACTAAGTAATTAAACACTCAATCAATCAATCAATCAGTATATATATATATATATATATATATATATATATATATATATATATATTGGTCATAAATTTAAAAAGAAAGGCGTGGAGGTAAATCCCGATGGATCCTATTAATATTAAATATTGAAATTGATCCAGCTACAGGACTCAATGCAATTAAATTAACTTATTCACAGAGTCAATATTTATAACATATAAAAAATTCAAATTTTCTAAAATTGGATGGCCATTTCGACGAGTAAACTCAACACCTGTCACATCACCGAGAATATAATATTCGGGGAAAATAAATTTTATTATTTGCGTGTTAGAAAATTAATATATATATATAGTATGTTTCACCCAGTACAATGCCCAGGAGCTACTCAAGGTAGAAGGGTTACTTTAAGGAGTAGCTTATGTGAATAGGAGAGGAGGATAACGGTTGGCTCTAGACTTAAATAGACCAAGATTGTAATGATTGGGGAAACTTCCCAAGAGGACGTTTCCCCGATAGAGTCATGATTCCCGGAAATAAGCGTTTTGATTGGAACTTACTTCTTGCCTATAGAATAAGCAGGGACTGTGGATGGTTTGCTACTGGGTAAGTGGAATGGCGGGTCCTAGGATTAAAGGTCAGATCTGGCGGAACCATGAAATGTAGTTCATCCCAGCACTTTCTATAGTAGTGGTAATAGAGTGGCGAGAGACTCGCTAAATCCCGTCTGTGTGTGTGGATGAAAGAGAGATAGATAGATAGATAGAGAGAGAGAGAGAGAGAGAGAGAGAGAGGGAGAAAGAAAAAGAGAGAGAGACAGGTTGGAGAGTAGAAAATAATACTTCTTCAGCATGGACTCGGACAGAAACTCCGGTATTTTCAATTTTGTTTGGATCTGTTTTCATTGATCAGGCACGTGTCACGTGGATTAAAACCATAGATAATTCTATATTTATGTAAGTTTTTGAGGATTCTTGTGTGTCCAAGTGGGAATTGGACGGTAATGTGTGTTCGTAATTGTATATGTGTGTCTGTCTAGCACTTGTCTATATTTCTGAGATGGGGTAGTATTTACAGTATTTAGATTATTCGGACTGTTGTCCTCATTTTTCTTGTCATTTGTACGACGTTTCGATCGTTGTACGCTCTGGCTTTCTTCCGAACCCTTTATTACAATCACTGGGGTATATCAAGTAACTTACAGGGTTAGAGGGAGATAACTCATGACTTTCAAAAGGGGCACTACTATTCAAGGGATGAGAATGGTATACTGCAGTGATTGTATTAAAGGGTTCGGTTCGAAATTCCTAGATCCAGAAGGCCTGGGCGTAAAACGGCCGATACGTCGTACAAATGTCAACAAAGAAGGAACTAACCAACATCAATATTCATTAAGGACACATATCCAGTGGATATAGATGTTGGTTAGTTCCTGTGACTTGACCCAAAGAGTTGTGAGTTCAATACCACTGCTACAGCAATGGTGAACAAATAACTTACAGGGTTAAAGGGAGAGAACTCATGACTACCAAAAGAGGCACTACTACACAAGGAATGGAGTTCATATACTCCAGAGATTGTAATAAAGGGTTCAGTTCGAAATTTCTAGCACCTGAAGAATTCCGGAGAGTACAACGGCCGAAACATCATACAAATGGCAACAAAGATGAGGACAATAGTCCGAATAATGTAAATACAGTGTGTCTGTCTAGTTTTGATATCTTCATCTTTGTGCGGTCAGGTCAGCGCTGCTAGATGTCATAAGATTTTATGGCTGGTCTTTTAAGCATATATTCTTTGTATTGGATAGATATAAGTTAAATTCTCTAAGAAGTGATTCATATGAAAGATAGTGATTATAACAGCATACTGCAACTTAATTGATATAAAGTTCAGTGTTTAATACACTATCATCAGGCACTGAAATGTGGTAAATTTACTAGGTTATATATATATATATATATATAAGGAAAGTTTTTAAAAAGTTTAATTAAATTCGACTAAAAATAAAGAATGTCATCAAATGAGGTGAATAAATTGGGATGGGAGCTTATTACATTTTAAAAGAATTGTGTGTGAATTCATACACAAAATGCATCCATGTTTTTTCAAGAAGACTAAAAATTTAAACCGGAAATGGAATAAAACAGTATCATAGAATATTAAAAAAATGGAAAATTTAGAAAAAATAAAACATAAAGGATAATAGTAATATAAAAATATTTAACAATTTCATGAAGTGTTTTTAAATATAAAAATCCAAATAGATGTAAATGAATATAATGAGGTTTTAAAAACAAAAGTACTAGATAAAAGATGGCAAAATACCAGTTAAATAAGTTCGATTTTAAGGTATATAATTAAAAAAATGGGTAAATTTTATAGATAAGAACAAACAGTATATATATTGAAATAATTTTAGATAAATTTAGTAGTATGGAAAATTCTATGGTGGCAAAAATTAGTGATTTCATTACGTTGGTTCAAATAGCTAGCTTTTGGGAACCTAATTATATGGGTTTTTTCTTGTAAGCAAAGGAAACATTTCATGTAACGATTTACATGTTCTAGCTTTTGTTAATATTTTCCAATTAACTGTAACAGTTTTACTTGTATCTTTCAATTCTTCTTCTTCTTCTTCTATGTGCCCTGTCCCTTCAGGACGTAGGCGATCATGGCTCTCCACATCTCCCTATCCCTTGTGGCTCTTAGTATGTTTGCTCCTGTTGCTCCTGGCAACCCCCGTTCCGTCATCCACCTGATCAGTCCCTGCAAATATGTTATCCGCTGCCTTCCTCTGTCTCTCCTTCCTTCTATCTGTCCAGTCAGTATCAGGTTCTCCAGGCTCTCCTTCCTCATTGCATGTCCCAGGAACTTCAGTTGTCTCTTCCTGATGCTCAGCATCAATTTCCTTTTTGTTGCCATTCTTTCTAACACCTCGTCGTTGCTTGTATGCTCAGTCCACGATATCCGTAGCATCTTTCTGTAGAACCACATTTCGGCCGCTTCCAGTTTTGTCCTCATTTTCGATGATATTGTCCAGCATTCACAGCCGTATTGAAGAACTTACATCACGTAGCAGTCCAACACTCTTTTCTTCGTTTCTATTGAGATTTTCCTGTTATTTTGCTCATCTTCTGGAACGCGTCCTTTGCCATGCCAATTCGATCTTTCAATTACATGTTGTATTTAGAGAGAGAGCAAGAGAGGTAGAATTATTATATATGTTATTATTGAAAAATGGGTTATGCCGATAAAATCGTGTCTTAAATCTATTCTTAGTACACCTGATATATTGGTAAAAATTAGGATTTTCATTTAGTAGAGATGGAAGCTTGGTATACTATGGAATTTTTAAGGTATTTATTTTTCAGAAGACATACTTTGGGGTTATGACAATTGCAAGAATAGAATTAGTGTTATTTATAAGTTGGTTATGATTAATATCGTTA
>JBBBDQ010000410.1:347500-475000 GCA_037127315.1 Ascarosepion bandense | reverse complement strand
GTTAAACAAAATCTAGTTGCACGTCCGTAAAAAATCCCTGTTGTACGTTTAAAAAAATCAGTTATTATAAATCGTCTGAATATTTCTAGGTTGCGTAATGACTCGTTTCCAAATGAAAGATATTTAAATGCTCTACAATATAAATGTATTGAGCACTTTTTAATCTAACTGGGTACCAGTGTAATTATGACCAGAAACTAATCATATATTAATATTATATATTAACATGCGGTGTCGATATAGAAGAATCCAAAGGAGTAGGATATCTCTCTAGGAGGGCTCTAAATATATATGTATATAAATACATATAGAGCAAATATATGTAAAAAATTCAAACACACATTATTCCACGGTTAAGCGTAAATATAGGCCTTTTTCAGCCGAACCACCATCAGCTTCCGTCTTTATTGTACAAAAGATTTTACGCGAATGAAAACGTGTCTGCCTTAATTTTCACACACACACACACACACACACACACACACACACACATATATATCTATATATATTGCCGTTGCTTAGCGGAGTTTTATGTCAACACAACATAAAATCGTCGCTGATGCTGGAGGTTTTTGTGTTAACGTCCTTATAACCTCTCTGAAGATGGCTCATGTGAGCCGAAATCTTAGAACCAACTTAATAAAAAAATATCCAAATGTTGAAATTAAAGCCAAAATACGATGTTTAGAACGGCTCATGATTAAACATAATAGACATTCATTGTCTCTTATATTTAACACTATATGTTTAGAAAATTATCTGCTGCCTCGATACAATATATATATATATATATATATATATATATATATATATATATATATATATTTCTCCTGTCACGCTAATGGAGACAGAGAGTCAATAGCCAGGCATGGTTGGCTCAGTTCATTCTCGTTACTACCAGTTATTAAACTTTACTACCGGTTATAAAAACTCTTGTTACATTATCTTGCCATATTATTTCTTTAACAATAATTATGTCGGTGAGTAGCGAAGAATAGATATATATCTTCTGTATTATAATATAGACTGTTGTATAATACATATATATATATATATATATATATATATATATATATATATATATACTATGTAGAGACTGTTGTATAAAATATATATATATTCCCTCCTGTCACGCCGAGGGGAGATAACCATCGAAGAACCATCTAATAATCCTTTCCAATATTTTGCTGTCATTTTTTACGGCAGAGGTACAGTCGTGATAGAATAATAATAATAATAATAATAATAAGAAGAAGAAGAAGAAGAAGAAGAAGAACTATAACAACAACAACAACAACCACACTACCATGACCACCACCACCACCAGCAACAACAACAACAAAATACCATAATGCAACATCTTAAGTTATGTAAAGTGTTAACATATTTTCTTTTGGTAAATTAAAATGTCCTCTAGGAAATACCAATCTTTTTCAATTGTATTTAATTTTTCTTGCGAGTTTCGCTCCTTGCCAGAAGCAAGTGGATGTCTAGCCACACTGATGAGATGTAATACAGCGAAACAGGCTTGTATGTGGATGGCTAATATATATATATATATATATATATATATATATATATATATATATAGGGCCGAAGCTGATGCTAAAAAACACCGGGCACAGAGAAAATTGCCCGGATTTATTAGTTGACAATGTGATGATGTCATCAGTGTCATCCGTTTCCAGAAACTATGATTTTTGCGAATTTTTTCGACTATTCCAATATAAATTAGGCACAGAACGTGAACGAAAGCAGGAAATTGGGTTCGGACTTTCTGAGTATAACCAGTCTTTTCTCCCAAAGTTAATAAATAAACAAACAGATTTTTACTGCGTTCATTCGGATGTTTTCTTTCTTTCTTTCTTTCTTTCTTTCTTTCTTTCTTCGTGAATTGTTTCTATGTAACTATGATTGCACAGATCGGCCCGGACCCGTGCCCGGTGTGCCCGGTAGTCAGATACGGCCATATATATATATATATATATATATATATATATATATATATATATATATATATATATATCATACAAAATTCTTTACTATAATTTGATTCAATTTAATTTATCCGAGGACATAACTTTATAAAAATGGAAAATATTTTTAGCTGTTAGTTAAAAATATTGCCTTGATAAATTCACTCAGAGGAGGAAACGAATCGGATGAGTTTTCCTTTTGTCTTTAGCTGCGTTTGCACACACACACACACACACACACACACACACACACACACACACACACACACACAAACGCACAAACACACACACGCACGTACACACTCGCACACACACACACACACACACTCACACACAAACTCACACACACGCGCACACACACTGTCTTTCGCATACACAGACTCACACACGTTACCTTACACACACACACTCACACACGCGTACACACTCACACACACGCACGCATATACGCACGCATACACACGCATACTCACACTCACACTCTTTCTCTCTCTCTCTCTCACACACACACACACACACACACATACACTTACAGATTTCACTTTCTGCACCAGTAATTATTGCACTATCCACGCATCCTCAGGAAAGTATATAATCCGAAGAAAATTTTTTCAAAAATCTAAATTTGCGTTTGTATTTTATGTTAATTTTTCCGATTTATCTTTGAGATTGTAGTGATCGGGAAAACAACCCCTCGGGAGT
This sequence comes from Ascarosepion bandense, assembly GCA_037127315.1. Classification (NCBI taxonomy): domain Eukaryota; kingdom Metazoa; phylum Mollusca; class Cephalopoda; order Sepiida; family Sepiidae; genus Ascarosepion; species Ascarosepion bandense. Next base: position 472,322 of record JBBBDQ010000410.1, on the reverse strand, counting down.
CTTTCCGATCGCTTCAATCTCAGTCTTTTTAAATCTAGTGTTAACCGTTATGTTTTCGCCATGGCTTCATAAACTTGTTCTGTCTTTGTTGGTTAACTCCCAATTCAACGCTCTAAAATATGTAATTACTTTCCGAACACATTAATATTTTGGATGATCTTATTTTCTGAAAGAATAAAAATATGTCGAAATATTTTTAACTCTGTCATCTCTCCTTCTTATCTGATTTTATGAAATCTTTATAATATATCATTTGGACGCTAAAAATATTCTCCATTTTTATAAAGATATGTCCTCGCAATAAATGAAATCGATTGAAATGTTATTAAAAGCTTTAGCATTATATATATATATATATATATATATATATATATATGTGTGTGTGTGTGTGTGTGTGTGTGTGTGTGTGTGTTATATTTTAAATCAAAAAGAAAAGTGAATTAAAATTAAATTATTGTTTTGTTTTGAAAGATTTTAGTTCCTTCATTTTTTTAAGTTAAATTTATATTGGTTTTGTTATTAATATATACTAGGGTTTTGGAAAAAATATCTGTAGAAAAAATAATTTCCTCAAAGATTTCTTTTCGAAATTTTAATTAAATATATCAATGGTTTTTAACACTTTGCAAAAAAAAAAAAAGAAAAGAAAAGACAAAAAATTCATTTATTATTATTATGATTATTTACAGTTTTTCTGAGTTGTTGTTAAAAAAACATTTACGAAGTCTTTTATCTCAGGCCTGATATAAAGACGTATTTCGTTCAAAGAGCTTTTCTCTTAAGTTAGTACGTTCTATCTTAATAATTTTTTCTTGCAATTCTTGTGATTCACGCCCTTCACACATTACTCGCATTTATAGGATACAAATCCTTTATCATCCAACAATTAAAACGCAAAAAATAAAATTGCACACCCGCAAAATCGGATCCAAACGACTAAAAGATTTTGAAAAAACCCAGACCAAGGCAAATTTCACAAGTCAGTGTGAAAAGTAAAATTCTGGATCCTAATTGGATAGGAAATAGCAAATTAATCTATGATGCCAGTCATTTTATTTTCACACCTAAAGAATAAAAATGCCTGCTGGAGTCAGTCACATGACTAAAATACACTACCTAACCTCGTTCCGTGACCGGTCAAAACAGTCAGAAGAGCGCAGAGATCAGAGAGGCCAAAGAACAGACAAACAGGTCCATCGCAGACTCAACAAATGCAAAAGAAGGAAAATAAAAAAAAAACAACAACAAGATATCTTTAACTGCCCATAAAAACTTTTTACATCTCTCGCCGGCCAGAAAAGAGAAAGGAACACAGACTTTATTAGTTAAGTAGACTGATGAATCTTTTTACACACACGCATTCTGCTACTTACTACTATTTCTTTTTGACCCTTTTCCCTCTTATTGGTTATTTCTCACTCACACTCGGTTTTTCACATTAAATTGATCGCCCCTTTTCTTTTCCACCTACTTAGTGGCGAACACATAAATAAAAAGAAACAGACATTACTCTACTACTCTGTTGAATTGCAAACAGCGAAACATAGATACTTTTTGTTCAAACCACATTCGCTCAAATCATAAAAACATTATTTCTATGAAACAAAATATAAAAATCTATGGTTAGATCTTGAAGGCTGTCACAATGCGTTTAGTAAAATAAAGGAAGGTAAAGAAGTGTTTGGGTATTAGCTATTTATTATACATTAATATTTCGAGATCAAAATCTCATCTCCAGAATGACAGAGGAGCGTGTGTCTGTCCGATTGAGTCAGTGCCTTTCAAGAAATGGTCATTCCTGCCTGCTGCTGCTGTCATTAATTGTAGCGAGTGCTTGTGTGTGTGTGTGTGTGTGTGTGTGTGTGTGTGTGTGTGTGTGTGTGTGTGTGTGTTATATATGTGTGATTTACAGTTGGGTCCTTTTTCTGGTCTGATGATATCATCAGACCAGAAAAAGGTCTCAACTGTAAATCACACACACACACACATATATATATATATATATATATATATATATACCATAAACACACACACACGCACACACATACATGTTCTAACACACTTACACACACACATATATATGCTCTAACACACTCACACACACATACACACATACACAAGCACTCGCTCCAATTAATGACAGCAGCAGCAACCAGGAATGACCATTCCCTGAAAGGCACGGACTCACTCGGACAGACACACGTTCCTCTACCATTCTGAAGATGAGATTTTGATCTGGAAATATTAATGTATAATAAATAGGTAATATCCAAAATCTTCTTTACCTTCCTTTATTTTACTAAATGCATTGTGACAGCCTTCACGTCCTAACCATACATCTAATATACACAGTGCTTCAAGCAAATTGCAAAACTTTACTAAAATATAAGAAAATATACATTTTTTTTTTATTCTGTATGTATGTTTATAAATATACTATTTTATAATTTTATACAAATATTTCTTATTGCGTTGTCTTTTCTTGAAATTTGTTTTGTATTTCGTGGACAGGATATCACGCATTAAATTCTCCCTTTTAAACCGGTTGTTCTGTACCCAACACACTGCACGCACTTCCGGCACTTCACGTTTGTGTACTTCCTTGCTGATTTCTTGCTTCTTTTCTAACTACTATTTTCATAAATTTAAATGCAATTCCAATCTTCTGTCTTTCTGAGACTGTTTTTTTTATTGTCCTGTCTCTCCGTTTCTAACTCTATTTCATTCCCAGTTGCGGCCAACGAGCCTTGATTTGGAGTTAAATGATTAGAAACGAAAGATTATTCTCTTGAGCAGAAACCTGTAACATCTGCGTATCTGATATTGTTCAGATTGCGGCCGCCAGTGACTAATCCTGGCAAGACTTCTAGGGCTCTCAGAATTGTCTCATTGTATAGGTTAAATAGATCTAGTGAAAAGATGAAGACACATCCCTATCTTAGACTCTTTTCCATCTTTGTATAGATGCTGAAATCGTTTACTATCCGAATGCAGGCAATTTACTGACATACAGGTACTTGATTACTCTGATGTCTTTCCCGAATATATCAAGCAAACCGAATCCTTTCTAGTACACCTGAAATGGTCGTTGCATTTAAATACTACATTCTTGCAATTTTATATTCATTATCAATATTATTATTATCATTATCTTTTCTTATTATTATTGTTGTTGTTAGTAGTAGTAGTAATAGGAATTGAGAGAGAGAGAGAGCAGTTCGCCAAAAAAGAGTACAAATATCGTCTTCTATGTGCCTTGTTCTTTCAGGACGTAGACGACCATGGCTTTCCACGTCTCTCTATCCCCGGTGCTTTTAGCACGCTTTCTCCTATAACACCACGCAACCCCCGTTCTGTCAACCACCTGTTCAGGCCCTTCAAATATGTTATGCGCTACTTTAACCTGTCTCAATTTCCCTCTATCTCGCCTCTTAGTATCAGGTTCTCCAAGCCCTCCATCCTCACTGCATGTATCAGAAACTTTAGTTGTCTCTTCCTGATGCTCAGTATTAATTTCCTTTCCGTTTCCATCCTTTCTAAAATCTCATCATTGCTCACACGTTCGATCCATGATATCCGCAGCATTCTTCTGTAGAACCACATTTTAGCTACTTCAATTTTTTCCTTCATCTTTGATGATATTGTCCAGTATTCACTGCCATATTGAAGAACTGACATCACATATCAATCCAGTAATCTTTTTTTTGTTTTTTGTTTCTAGCGAAATTTCCCTGTCTCTTAATACCCTACTCAGCTTCTGGAATGCGTCTTTGCCATGCTAATTTGCCTTCGGATCTCTGTGTCGCAATTTTCATGATCTGTTAGAACACTTCCCATGTATTTAAATTTTTGTACCTGCTTGATTTTAGTGTCCCTTAGCTGCATTTGGCATTTTAGGCTGCTCTTTTTACTGATGACCATGCATTCGCTTTTCTTGCATTTTATTTGTAGCCCTTTCTTGTCATTCTCTTCAGCTACCTTCTGTAGGAGGTTTTGTAGTTTCCTTTCCGTGTCTGCTATCAACACTGTATCATCTGCATACCTTATGTTGTACAAGTATACAAATTTTAATATATGTATCATAGCACTCAGTTTGATAAGTGTATACCAAACACATGCTTCATAGCCAAGTGCGAGATGCGTCGACAGCTTTCGATAAAAGAGTATCGTATAACCTTGCATGTGGGAAACAAATTAGAAATACATTCAGGTCGAACAACGCCCAAACGGTCGGTGATCGAAGTGTTCCAAGTATCTAGATGCGACTGCCAAGTCGCCTTCTCTTACTCACCTTTAAAGTTGAAAAGAAAAAAAAAACTCTCAACATCAGGTCATGAGGTTCCACCACTACTTCCGTTCATGAAAGGAGAAGCAATGTGCGTCAGTCGCTAGAGTACACGCCCAACTTGCTATAATCAGGCAAGTGACAAGCAGATCAGCGGATATTTGCCCTAGCCCATCTTAAATATACATGTGAACTCATTCACTCAATCAAGATGTAACATTATGGTATTGTTGTTGTTGTTATTATTATTATAATTTTGCTCGTCCTTGTCTTAGTGTGTTATTTGCTTAGTAGCGTTTGTACGACCACTACGCCCTGCCATAAATAATCGATTATTTTTTTTTTACTTGCTTGAAATTAGGAAAGTATTAGCAACACTACTTGGTGTCAATGGAAAAGATAGACGTGTTTAACGTCTCCTGATAATTCCAAAAAAAAAAATAACTTGATTAATTCGTTTTGATTGCGTGAAAAAACAAAAGACATTTCAAAGATGCTACTTGATTTCTGTCAAACAATCTTCTGTAGAAGATTTTGTAGTCATTCCTGAAATTTGTTAAGTTCTTAGTAGGCATTTTTGGATATCTCTATACAACTTTTGATTTCACTGTCCTGTGGTAAATCACTTCTCCAATATTTGAATTGCTTGATTTTGGTATACCCAATTTGTAATTTGTTTGATGAACTGTTCCTTTTGCTAACAACCATTTTGTCTTCTTGCAATTGATGCTTAGTCCTTTCTTCTTGCTTTTCTTCACTACCTTCTGTAGGAGATCTTCAGACTTTCTTTCTGTGTCATCGGCATACCTTAAAAATATCATCGGCATACCTTAAAAATATCATCGGTATACCTTAAAAATATCATCGGCATACCTTAAAAATATCATCGGTATACCTTAAAAATATTATCGGCATACCTTAAAAATATCATCGGCATGCCTTAAAAATATCATCGGTATACCTTAAAAATATCATCGGCATACCTTAAAAATATCATCGGTATACCTTAAAAATATCATCGGCATACCTTAAAAATATCATTGGCATATCTTTAAAAACCTTAAAAAACGTTAAAAAACGTAAAAAAATGTAAAAACGTAAAAACGTAAAAAAACTTTAAAAAATCTTTGGGTGAAGTTTTTAATTTTTTTTTATCATATCAACCCAAACTCTACGTCTAGATACCTGAATGCCTTGATATTATGGAGTAACTATATCGGTTCCAGAAATTGTAAATATGTTTGGTGAAAATCCAAAAACAAATCACGTCAAACCTCACCAGGGGTTTGACAAGGAGGACATGTAAGCTTTCATCCTATATGATGTGGCCCTGTGAAAAAGGTCACAAGAAAGACTCGGACACGGTATACGGTTGGAAACAATATTATACTACAAAAGAGAACATTGTACAGAAGAAATAGATTATAATAGTACTTAGCGCCGGAAGGGCGTACTAACAAATGCGTATCGTAGCTGCTGCTACTTACTACTTACCCCCGAGAGTAGATAACTCTCGGTATTTATGTAGTCCGGTAGAGTTCGTAGTCTTGTGTAGTTAATTCCCCTCAACACTGACTGGACTTTAACTAAGTTAAAACTTAATAAGTCACTTTTTTTTTCTTTTTCCAAATCTTCAACATTTTTTCTTTCCTTTTCTTGTTTTTTTTTTTGTTCTCAATTGGAGTAGATAAACTAAACTATCGCCCGGTTCACACTCCACCCACGTCTTTTGAACAGGTGAAGAGGCTCATCCGTTGTTTCCTGTTTAGGATGTTGTTCCTGGGTTTCCTTCTTTTTTTTTTTTTCTATCTTTCACTTTTTTTTTCTTTTCTCTTTTTTTTGTTCTCAATTGGAGTAGATAGACTTAACTATCGCCCGGTTCACACTCCACCCACGTCTTTTGAACAGGTGATGAGGCTCATCCCTTGTTTCCTGTTTATGATGAGGTTCCCGGCTTTCTATTTTATTTTTTCCAATCTTTTTTCACTTTCTTTTTTCTTTTCTCTTTTTTGTTTGTTTGTTCTCAAATGGTGTAGATAGACTTAACTATCGCCCGGTTCACACTCCACCCACGTCTTTTGAACAGGTGAAGAGGCTCATCCCTTGTTTCCTGTTTAGGATGTGGTTCTCGGCTTTCTTTTTTATTTTTTCCAATATTTTTTCACTTTCTTTTTTCTTTTCTCTTTTTTTTTTGTTCTCAAATGGAGTAGATAGACTTAACTATCGCCTGGTTCACACTCCACCCACGTCTTTTGAACAGATGATGAGGCTCATCCCTTGTTTCCTGTTTAAGATGTGGTTCCCGGCTTTCTTTTTTTCCTATCATTCTACTCTTAAGTAGCCCCATGTGCATCAGTGGCTTCACCGCCTTGCTTGGGGTGATATGATTTTAAAAAATACAATGTAAGAGAAGTCAGGAGATTGAGACGACCAAGAATTAATTTCCAAATTTCGTTCTTTTTTCTTTTTTTTTTTCTTTTTTTTTTTTTTTTGGACTCAAAATAATTTTGACATCATTTAGAAGAGTATTTAAGATCGTACGCAAGGAAGTTACAGAGAGGAAGGGTACACGGGATGTAGACGAAAGGATAAAAGATGGATGGAATTTAGGGGGATAGAAGATGGCTATTGACATTGCATTTAATCTTTTGGAGGTTGTAGTTATCAGTAAAGCAAGTAAACGGAAAAGAAATCCACAGGCAGAAAGTGCGAGAAAAGAAACTATTCGAGTAGAAGTGACGGTTGCATTTAACTACTTTAACGGTGGGACCTAGATGCCAATCTAGTAGCACGAGTAAGTTTATGTGATCAGGGTACTAGGGGAAAATCTCATCAGAGCAGTTGCCATGGTAATATTTGTAAAAAAAAATATACAGAGGAAAGCTACATCACGTCGGTGAGAAAGTGACTGAAGTTAAGATGCCAAGTCAGGATCGATTATATTGCAGATCATTCTTTAAATTTTGTCAAGAACCTCAAGATGAATTTCAGAAGCACTCAACCAAATATGGCAACAGTATTTAATGCACGGACAAATGGTAGATTTATTAATGGGCAAAATGAACTCTGACGAGAAAAAACTTTCTGGTCCGACACAGTGACCCAACCTTCCCAAAAGTAAATGCAGCTATAGATTCGATGTAGACGTTCCACTTTAGGTCAGTTGAAAGATTGGGGCCAAGGAGGCTCAGTGTGTTGCTCTCTAGGAGATTAGCATCATCCATTCTGATGGCTGATAGGAAGTTTCCCTATGGCGGTTAAATGATAGGATCTTCGTATTGAAGGTATTGAAATTTACTAGCCATTTCCTATCCCAATCCATCATAAAGTAGATGTTTTATCCAAGAGAAGCAGGCAAGTTTACTTTGTTCGCTTTGGCAGGTTTCTTATTGAGACGGGAGAAAAAAGTGGTGTCATCTGCACAGATGTCTACTTGGAAACTGATTACATGAAGAAATTCATTGATTTAGATCACAAAAAATACTTTCTCTCTGCATAAGTTTTTCAGTTTTATAAAGAAAATCTGGAATCAAAGCAAATGTCTAATCCGACTTAAGAACTCGACTTATGTTCTTAACTCTGCGTTAGTCATATAAGTATGGAAACAAAATGATATTACTGAAGCTCTTTACGCACAATTCGCAATTGAATCCATTATTGTGAAAATGGTCAATAATATTTTATTAAACTATACTTTCACTTTTCACCGAGATTCAAATTTTAACAACCTAATTGGGTTTTCGGTCTGGTAAGGGATTCAATGATGGCGTACATGTCATCAAATAAGTTCCTGAACTCGCATACCAATCGAACAGAAAATCGTAGACCTGCTATGTCCATCTTACGGCAGCATGTGAGCATATCAACACAAACAACCTTTTATAGTCCCTCAGGAACCATCTTCCAAAGTTCCGAAAGCCCTGAATGGTTTGATGATTTTCTAAGCGCATCTTTGATGTTATACAGGGCGGAAAGTATAGGCGCCCAGTGATGATCGAACTCGCTACTCAATTGTAATGATTCGAACGAGACAAGTTTCTAACCATTACGCCACGTCAAGGTGCCTGAATGCCTTGATATCATAGAGGAACTATATCGGTTCCAGAAATCGCAAATATGTTTGGTGAAGATCCAAAACCAAATAAGGCCAAACCTCATCAGGTGTTCGATAAGGAGAATAAAACGTGAAAAAACTGGACTTTATCATTTTAAACATTGCACTTCCCAAGCATTCTTCAAGCAGTGAAAAAAGCTTACTCTCACTCTTTGGGTATTCTCTTCAAACTCTTCTATCCAATTCATTCCATACCAATTCAATGTGAGAGAGGTCAGGAGATTGAGGCAACCAAGAATTAATTTCTAAAATTTCGTTCATATATTTTTTTTATTAAAAAAATAATTTTGACACCATTTAGAAAAGTAATTTGGATCGTTGTCTTGTTGAAAGATGATCTGTTCTGACAATGCATAAACCAAATGGTATAGCATGTCTGTGAAAAATGGTACATGACAAAATGCTATTGTTCTTTTTTTATAATTCTGTTGATCTGAATCAAATTTCCAGAGCATTTCGTAATCCGAAAACGTCTACTCAGGCGATAAATGAAGAAAACACAGTATAATGTTTCTCATTTAAAATATTTAGGACTTAGCAAAATGTATTGCGGACAGACGAAACCAAATTTACACATTTTAGTATTAAGGAGAGCATAGAGAAAAACTGAACAATAAAAGTAAATACACTAAGCTGTGCGTTGTGGTGCAGATTGATATCGACTCCGAACGACAAATATGGGTGCCGAGTTCGAATTCCAGTTGAATTCCTTGCATTCACTTCACTTATGCACAAATACCCTTAAGAAAGGTATAATCCGTCTCTTCCCTCCAGTTATGGGTTAAGTAATAGGACAGATTGGGTTCTATAGCCTTGGCTTGCAACCTGTCTCCCGTAGAAAGTAATGGCAACCTGTGGGATAATCTTTTACCCATTCAGTCATGTTTCGCCCAAAAGTGTGTATCATGTATGAGACTTAACTGACATTGTACTTACTGAAATTTCACCCTTACTTAAAAGAATACACACAAGTGCAGAGTGGCCCAAACCTTTTTATCTGTGAAGTGTGCAGCACGTGGTCCGTAACTCAGTTGTCGTAGGAGGCAGAGGCCAGGGCCAAATGATTAGGGCCAAAATAGTTCAGAAACTTTTAAATTGCCAACTGTACATACAACCGCTTTTACAGATAAATGGTTAAAAAAGGCTTCCAGTGACATGAAGTCTTAGTGAAGTTTATTCTTGAATATATAGAGATACATAATCACAAAGAGTTTTATGAAACAACACTGACTACACTAATAAAACTGCTCATTATAGCCATCTGGAAGCAAGTGGATCTGTCTAGCCATACTGATGAGAAGTGACACAGCGAAACAGGCTTGTATGTGGTTGACAAATATATATATATATATATATATATATATATTGTTTCATTCCAAGTAAGGCGAACTAGGACACAGGGAGTGGCTACAGAGAGTGGAAAAGATGAGAAGACATTAAAGAGGAAAAAGTGAGGAAAAGAACAATGAGGGACAGGTTTCGGGAAAACAGAAACTGGCGATTGACGCTGCATTTAAATTTCTGAAGATTCTAGTTCTAACAGCTACAAGCAAGAAATCGGGGGTGAAGAAATCAGGTGAGAAGTGCTAGAAAGGAAACTGTTAGACTAGAAGTGGCAATTGCATCTAACTGGTTTAAAAGTAAAACGGTGGGACCTATTTTCCAAATTAGTAGCACGCTTAAATTCATATACTTGATGCATCAGTGAAGAATAGCTCATCAGAACAGTTGCCATGTGTATCTGGATTTTGTCAAAAATCTCAAGTCAAAAATCTCAAGACATATAAAGCAGAAGCAGCAGGGCAGGTATGTCAGCAGTATTCAATACAAAGACAAATGGTTGATTTATAAACGTGCAAAATGCATTCTGACCTGAAATCTTTTCTGGTACGAAAAACAACTGGCAGTACTCGAAGCAATTCATTCAAGAGAGTCGCTGCACTTAATGTCAGTAAAAGACATGAACCCAAGAAGTCGTACACAGTTGCTGTTGTGGAGTTTAATAACAGTTAAATTTAAATCATCAGATATAAATGATAGTGTACGTATTCATAGCCTTTTAATCTTTTGGTAAAACCCCATAAAACAAGTAACGCTTTATACAATATAATGCGTCAGTAATTTGTAAGATCTTCTTCTATGTGCCATGTCCCTTCAGGACGTAGAAGATCATGGCCTTCCACGTCTCCCTATGCCTGGTAGCTCTTAGCACGCGTTCTCCTGTTACACCAACCTAACCCCGCTCTGCCACCCACATGCTCAGACCCTTCAAATATGTTATCTGTTGCTTTTCCCTGTCTCACTTTCCCTCTATCTGACCTGTGAGTGTCAGATTCTCCAAGCTTTCCTTCAATATCACATGTCCCAGGAACTTTAATTGTCTTTTCCTGATGCTCAGTATTAATTTCCTTTTTGTTCACATCCTTTCTAAAACCTCATCATTGCTCACATGCTCGATCCATGATATCCGCAGCATCCTTCTGTAGAATCACATTTCAGTTGCATCAAGTTTTTCCTTCATCTTTGATATTGTCAATCATTCACTGCCATATTAAAGGACAGACATCACATAGAAATCCAAAAATCTCTTCAATTGTTTCTAGCGAAATTTTTCTCTTAATATTCTGCTCAGCTTCTGGAATGCGTCCTTGGCCATTCCAATTCTCCTTCTTCGGATCAGTGTCTTCCGTTTAACGGATATCCCTAAATAAATTGCATTTTTGTAAAATTATTATTTTATGGAGTTAAAAGTAAAATATTTTAATTTACATACATCACGAACTTCGAATTTTATACATCTACTCCGAAAAAGATTTCGAATAGCTCAGTGAGTCAGTTCAGTGGCATACGTGATACACGCTTAGGCGATCATGTCTATTTTGATTGATAAATGCTTAGGCAGAAGTGTTTCCCGCAATAGTTTGCCATTTATTTCTACGGTTTACTAGTTGCCAATCAAGACTATAGAACGCAATCTGTACTGTTATTTAACACATAGCTGGTGGGAGAAGTAATGGATTTATATCTTTCATTTGCGCGTAAGTGATTGTAACGAATTCAACTGGAATTCGTACTCGACTCTTCGATTTCTCATTCAGAGTGGATATCTATTGCACCAGAACTGAGAATAGCTCACAATGCCTAAAAATGACTCTCTGGAGCAGTTCTGAAACAATGAACAGAGGCGAGAGAAATTTTCTTCAGTTTTGCAATGTGACGCCAAACGCTTCAAGACGAATGGCTTTCTAAACGGAAATTAAATACTGCAACTAATCATTCCATATAGATACTTATTAACAGCTAGAAGACATTCATGGCAAGACAAAAATGTCTCCTGACACATGTAAAAAACTCTTAGCATCTTTTTTTGATACCGTAACGTATTATGTAAAAGTATATATATATATATATATATATATATATATATATATACACACACATACTAACGCCATAATTATTAGGCCACCCCAGGTTTTTAAAAAAATTATGTATTCCATACTATTTTTAGTATTCATTGCCAAGTGGATAATCCTAAATGAAAAATAGAATGGTTCTTTTGTAATTATTACTTTGCAAAATTTTACAAGGCAGCCAGGAAGCCTTTGCTTCGGCCAGCCATTAAGAAGAAGAGACTAACATGTGGAAGAGAGCACAAAAACTAGACACCAGAACAGTTCATTTGATGCACATGTCATTGTGCAATATTAACAAAAGAGGAATATGTATATTTTCATTTAAAATTATCCACTTGACAATAAATAATAAAATAATATGAAATACATGATTTTTTAAAAAATTGGTTGACCTAATAATTATGGCTGGTAGTGTATATATAGTTTGTAAAAGTATATATATAGTTTGTAAAAGTATATATATATATATATATACACACACACAAAATACACTTTTACAAACTGTTGGGGTGGATTTCTCACACCAAACAACAGTAACTCGGCAACCTTCTGTATGTAAACAAAATTTGATACAGCCATGCAATCTCAGGTCCATTACAATTTGCGTAACCGTACGTAAAAGTCATATTTACCTATATATATGCATATATATTACAAAAAAGTGAAGTAACACGTATATGTTTTTAATATATCACTTGAAGAAGAACAGTACTGTTCTGTAACATGAAAACATTTGTGTAGTTTTATTATGCATATATAAACCAATGTAATAGCAAAATTACAATATCTATATCTATATCTATATATATATATATATATATATATATATATATATACACGAAAAATTTGAAATATAGGCTTATTTCAGGCGAACCATCATCAGCTTCAGGCTTTATTGTAGAAAAGATTTTACACGAGACTCGTGTAAAATCCTTTGTACAATAAAGATGGAAGCTAATGATGGTTCGCCTGAAATAAGTCTATATTTCCGATTTACCATGAAATAACATGTCTGCCTTAATTGTTTTTATATTTGCTTTATATGTATTTATATACATATATATTTAGAGCTCTATTAGAGAGTTATACTACCACTGTATGTATATAGGATACTCCTTTGGATTCTTCTATACTGACACTGCATGCTGTTATATATATATATATATATATATATATATATATAGGGTGCGATGGATTGTGTCAAAATGACACAAAATATGTGTATATATTTACACAAATGAAACAAAAATATATTGAAATAGTAAAATGTAAATTTATTTTAAAAACTACCGTTGGCTCCTACCAGGGTTCTTAGACGACTTTGGAATATCCGGCAGCTCTTCTGGACGGTCTCCTTGTTGGCTGGCGAGTGCTGCTATAGTCCTTGCCTTCAGTTAATCTTTGGTGTTACAAAGAGTTTTGTTGGTCTTTTGCTCAACTCCGCTCACACATCAAAGGGTTTGCCGTTTGTCTTTTGTCTATTTTAATGTAAAACATTTCTTCTATCAGTTGATTAATCCTTAAATGAACCAATTTTCTTCGAATAGAATTTCTGTGTTGATTACATTATTATTGGAATATTTTAAAAATTAGAGATTCATCCTTCGTTACTCGGTCATCCATTAGATTGAATTGGACTTGCATTGGCCAAAAAAAAAAAGAGATTACAAAAGAATGGTAAAAATAATCACGTTACTCAAATCAACTGGAACCGGCTTAACCTCAACTGACAACAAACTGTTCCTTGTAGTTCATTTGTATTATGTCCAATTAAGTTACTTTTTATATACTATTCATTATATTTTAACATATTCACGATGGTAGTAAACTGTCGAAGCACCTGAAACTAAACTTTTCATAGGAACTTTCAGAAAGGCTTACTTTGTTTTCGTTACAAAATTAGAAAAAAAAAACTTTTATAAAATTCAAAGTGTCTTACAATTCATTAGATCTTAAATCTCCTTATATAAAATTTGTTATTTATTATAAGGTGTCAGGAATTTCTATTGAGAATATAGTGAACAAAACAAGTTCTAGATTTCAAAATTCAAATGCTAAGCATTGACTCATTGATTTTGTTTGAAATAAACAAATTTTCTCGAATTTACAAACTTCACTTAACACAGACAAAACTTGCGAAATTTCACACCTCGATATGAAATATTTTACGGACATTTTGCGAGCCGACGCGAAGTTTGTTCGTAGTCCAATGGAAAGACCAGAATCACATCCAAGAGTGAATTCCTAAATGACCTAGAATTAAAATAAAAAGACGGAACAAGGAGTCGGTCGTCAGAGAGTTAAGACGTCGAGCAATTAACACGCACTCTTGACAAACGTCAAGCGATTGTTATTCACTATTCACACTGAACGTTAACTTCAAAGACAATCCTATCCAACAATAAACGCTCATGCATACATACACACATATGTTCCTGCTTACGTACAAATAAACTCATTCTTGCAAGGACTACTACGAACTCTTGATACGCTTGCCATCATACATTTTTGAAAGAAAAAAAATATTATTCGGAGTGGTAGCACTTGTTAGGGTTCCAGCTATGGGCAAATAGCTAACCCCCAAACTGGGGCCAAAACACAATGAAAGTATGAAAATACACTTTTATAGAAATATATACATAAAAATAGATTTTTGTAGAAAAATATACATTTCTGAATATTAGCAACAATACATTTTTAAAGAAAAAAACACTTTTGAATACAAAACGAGACGACATTTTCAGTTATTTAAAATAAAAAAGAATAAAAACAAAAATGTTTTATTAGAATTTGACTAAATCAACCTTTTCATGATAACCGAACATTAAAAAAAAAATCCTTTAAAACCCAACCGTTTTGGCATTAAATAACCCACAGAGGTGTTGATATGCCGTTAAACAAAACTGAAACCCAAACTCAAACCCAGAAGAGAAAGAAACGTTATAAAAGCGAATAGAGACAATGTATGGGGGTGGGGGGCAGGAGTTATGATAAAGAAGAGAAATTACCATAGCATTCTACACATACGCACACACATGCACACACACACACACACACACACACACACACACACACACAAATACGTGCACGCACACAGATGCAAAAAGACACACATATACACAAAACTATATGACGTCTAAATTACGCAAAAATGAAAATAGCACTGACATCTCATTTTAACAGATATATTAACAAAAACTACACAAAAAAATCTTGTGAGACTAAAGAGTTAATTTATTAAATACAACTGCACTTGACTCCAACAGGATCTCCAGATGATTTCGGAATCTCCTACAACTCTTTTGAACTATCTTCTTGTATAGCTTGATGAATACTGGCGTAATCCTTGCCTTCAATTCATCTTTGGGATTACGAGGAGTTTTGTTGGTTCCTAACTCAACTGCGCCATACATAATAATCAAGGGGTTGCAGTCTGGGGAGTGGAGTGGGCAGATCTAAGGGGTAAATTGTCTGACAGCCATAACTAGATTCTCTTGCTTCTGTGGCAGAATTCTGTTTCCAGATATAGAGGGCCTTCCAGCAGCCACCCTCTTGACCTAGGGCAGCACCACCTCATAAGTGCACTTGATGTAGGCCTCTGTGTTAGGTCTGAGGCCCTCCCAAACAATCACAACAGTTCCTAACTAATCACAATTAAAGCTTGTCTTCCGAGCTGTGGTATCTTCGTAATCACCATTAGACTCATTAAACTCTTTTTGAATGTTCTGCACTGTCTACAGATTGACAGGCAAATACTCTGAAGTGTTTATATTGGAGCAGTACAACATAATATTTCCAAATTTCTTCTGGAGTGAATAACGTCATGACACAAACTCTGACAGACGGTACCCAACTGACCCTACTATATTGTGCAGTCAAGAAAATAACAAACAACTAACGCGCATGCGGGAAAATAAAAATAAACAATAGTGACAATTTACCCATGACTCTGTAGCTCAGAGGTAGAATCGCCGACTGACGCCAATTCGGTCGGGTTTCAATCCTGGGTAAAAAGTAATCGGCTGTCTAACAGTACTGATGAGCTGTGATACAGCGAAACAGATCTGTCTGCGGATGACTATATATCCCTGATAAGTGAGAACATCATAGCGGTCTCCTCAACGAAACTTTGAAATCGTCATGAATCTGCTTTGTTAAAGAGACAAACTGTGCTTATCAACGCTCTATCTACACTCCGATATCGAGCACTTTACGATAAAAAAACACAGCTTGCTAAAATATGAGTTAAACCACTGAGAAACAGCAACCTTGGCTAACTATCATCGAAACATAGTGCTAAACTTTATCACCATTTAGCACTATATATATATATATATATATATATATAGTGTATCGAGGCAGCAAATAATTTTCTAAACATATACTGTTAAATATAAGAGACAATGAATGTCTATTATGTTTAAACATGAGCCGTTCTAAACGTCGTATTTTGGCTTTAATTTTAGTTGAAAATAAAGACGAAAATTCTCCAAAATTTGAACCAAATTAATAAAAAATTATCCAAATGTTGGAGAATTTTTGTCTTTATTTTCAACTAAAATTAAAGCCAAAATACGACGTTTAGAACGGCTCATGGTTAAACATAATAGACATTCATTGTCTCTTATATTTAACAGTATATGTTTAGAATATATATACATGTATATATATATATATGTGTGTGTGTGTGTGTGTGTGTGTGTGTGTGTGTGTGTGTGTGATGATATGCGTGTGTATGTGTACCTGGAAAAATATAAAAGTGTTGAAAATACCTGATTAATCTTTTCGTTTAATAAATCTGAAAAAAAATGAACTTAAGAAATAAGGCATTGATTGATTTGAATAATACCATCATTAAAAGAATATGCTCGTATTATTAACACATTCTATCTTTCAAATGAGATTTTTAAATATGTTTGTAAACGTATTCTTTATTAAGCTCATCCAATTCGATTCCGCCTTACTCTCTTTTTTCCTGTTTTATTTTCTATTCCCCGCCTTCTCCACCTTTTTTTTTAAAACTCTCCATCTTTATTTGATTTTCAAAATTTGCATATCCATCAACCAGAACCCCCACGCAATTTAAAATATCATTCCTTTACTGGAAAACCAAGGTCAAAAATTTAGAGAAGCAATCTAACATTCGCATGATTTTATATACGCTCAGAGATAATTAATTTAACTAATTAAATTTTACTAATCTCCGAGATAATTTGCTTTAAATATTTGACCTCGTTTTCTTAAAGTTAGTGAAAATTGACCTTCAGTCGTATACAAATTGTCTATAATTGCATCAATGTATTCTACATGTATCTATCTGATTATTATCATATCAGTTCATAAGCGTATGTGCTTTTGATATAACTATACACAGGAGTTTTCGACACTGATCTATGTACGTAAGTCATTACTGATATATGTTTATACACACTTAGCATTTCGAAAGTTACTTACCCACCAACGTGATGTGACTTCCCATTGTCTCTTCTACAAATATTTTCATGGCATCTGCTTTGACGAGTTTTTTCTCTTGTTCCCTGATCATAAGAATTTAAGCGCACTACTAGGTTGGCATCTAGGTCCCAACCTTTTACTGTTGAAATAGATAAATGTAATATGTACTTCTACCACAACAGTTTCTTTTCTCGACATTCCGGCCAAACTCCCTTGAGTTTACTTGTTTCACTGATAGCTACAATCACCAAAAAAATGATAGTTAATGCAAATTGTTCTTCTGTAATCCTGTTCATCTTTTATCCTTTCTTCAATAACCGCTGTGCCCAGTCTTTTCACTCACTGTAACTTAGTGCTAGTTCACATCCAGTGAACATAAATTCAAATCTCTTAAATGCTCAGTTCGTAATGTGCTTCTGATGATTGTGTAACGCATGAAACACCGAGCCGTGCCATCGACATAGAATAATATGCATATTTATTCATATATATATATATATATATATATATATATATATATATATATATATATAGTGTTGCAACTTCATGCCCGGAAATTTTTCCCACCTGAAACTATTCTGCACATATACAAATCTACCATCCGCCGCTGCTCTCCTTGGGCTTCTTGAGAAAATACAAAGGAGGATCTGTAACGTGGTTGATACTGACTTGGCAGACCGGCTGCAGCCGCTCTCACACCGGCGTGATGTAGCTTCCCTGTGCCTCTTCTACAAGTACTTTCATGGCTTCTGCTCCGATGAGCTTTGATCACTGGTGCCGCCTAAGCACGAATTTACACGAGATACTAGATTAGCAACTAGGTCCCACCCTTTTACAGTTAAACAAATAAGATGTAACCGTAAATTCTACTCCAACAGCTTCTTTTCTCGCGCTTCCCGCCTGTGGAACTCCCTTCCACAAGTCTGCTTTCCCGACAGTTACAATCTCCAGGTGTTTAAATGTAGGGTCAATAGACACCTCCTATCACACTAACTCCCAACTATTCTCACAACACTCTCATCTACCCAACCCTCATTTTCGGTATCCTCACCCGCCTGTCACCCACCCTCTGTTATTTCCTATATTTAATCAGCCTTTCTCCACTCTACGTAGCCCCCTGCACAGTAGTGGCAGTGACATGCCTTGCTCGGGGTGAAACGCTTATAAAAAAAAAAAAAAAAACACAAGAAGTCTTGAAATAAAATACTTTGTCATTATGTTATAACATACATACTTATGTTATAAATTTTGAATATATGTATATATATAGATATAGATATATAGATATATATATATATATATATAGTCATCAGCCTTTCCTTTTAGCATCTCTTGTCGGTCGTTTTCTATGAAATATATATATATATATATATATATATATATATATATATATATAACAAGCCATCTATTTCCATCAACTTTTGTTAAAATCAAATCTAATGCATTACGGAAATTACTTTCACTTGCACTACTGTGGTTCCCTTCTATGACCATCAAAATAATATCTACGTACAACGTAGGGTTTCTATGGGTTCAGATCTGGGATCAACATTTAGTAACTTCTATATGGCTAACTTTGAAAATAAAATATTTAACACGACTAAAACCCGCTCTCCAGCTCAGATATTTAGATGATATTCTTACATTTAAAAACATAGATAAAATGAAGGAGCTACAAGAAAATTTTTAAAAAAACTCCATTGTTAACTGCACATATGAACTTAACAATAACAACAAGATTTCTTTGCTTGGTGTACTGATTGACTCTAATAATAATAATATATTTACTATCTACCCATATGAAAAAGAACAACTAGCATAAATACGTACTATAAAAACTATTAAAGTGAATGTCCTGATTATTGTGAATTAGCTATTATAAAATATTTAATAAATCATGTAAATGTTAACTCTTCCAGAAAAAAGAAAAATGTCTACAGTGACAAAACACAAGAAGTCTTGAAATAAAATACTTTGTCATTATGTTATAACATACATACTTATGTTATAAATTTTGACTATATATATATATATATATATATATATATAAGTTGCATGGTCGGTTCATCGGCGACTAAACTGATTCACCCATCAGGCTATTCTGGTGAGGAGGGTGGCTAGACACCCAGCAGGATTAAAAACAAGACCTGTCAAAAGGCATATGAACCTTCTTGTAGGGTTAACAGCCATCTAGCAAAAGGGTGTACATTAAGCACCATATATATGTATATATATGTGTGTATATGTGTATATGTATATATATATATATGTATGTGCGCGGAGGATAAATTCCGGGTTGGTGTCTGGCGCGCAATAACTCACCTTATGGGCAGGTAGTTGCTCTTTAGCCTTGGATGGTAGTCTACCTAGAGATGGAAAACTCGTATATGGAAAGCCTGAGGTCTGTTGTTCACATAATCTCTGGCAAACATTTGCACCGACTTTTGTGCTATCAGCGGTTCCAAAAAGTGTGGATGGCTCTACACAAACCTTCACCACTCTAATCAAATCATTTGTGTGGGTTTCTGGCAGCTTACCAGGGCTCATCTGTGGATCAAACCTCGCGCACAAACAAGCACACACACAATTACAACAAGAAGTCCATTGGCGATAGGGTAAAGGCGACGGGGACAGGTAAAGGATATTGCTGGAAGTCCTTAGCTGGAGCCTTACACAATGGCGGCCAATGGGTGATGGCCGTTCTGCGCTAACACGTGAGTAATGGCGCAGTCCGTGTCCTCCAATGTTGACAAAGCAGCCCTATTAAGGATAGCACTGCTTTCCCCATGCCGGGGAGGGGGCGGTAAAAGGAGCCCTAAATATTGCATGCTCATATCAACCTTGGCAGCCAACTGCAGTTGTCTGGGTATCCAATCACGCAGTCAAAATACTACACGCCAAAATAACCGCAAACGGAAATTTGCTTTTGGAAGCTGGAATGTTCGTACTCTCCAGGATACTAATTCTGCACCTGAGCGTAAAACCGCTCTTGTTTCCCTTGAGTTACAGAAATACAACATTGATATAGCTGCCTTATCTGAAACTCGCCTTGCTGGAATTTCCCAGCTACGAGAAGAAAAGGGTGGATATGACTTCTTTTGGTCTGGAAAAGGTGAAAACGAATCTCGGCAATTTGGAGTTGGATTTGCCATTAAATCAGAACTGACTAAGTCTCTATCTTCGTTGCCTAAGGGTATTTCGGATCGAATCATAACCCTTTCTTTGGAGTTGGGTGAAAATACCCGGCTGACGATCATCAGTTGTTATGCTCCAACATTGGCTGGCTCAGAGCGGGAGAAAGAAGAATTTTACGATCTCCTTCGTGATGTCATCCTCAAGGTGCGCCACAAGGATAAGCTTATTCTTGCTGGGGACTTTAATGCTCGCGTTGGAAATGATGACCAATCTTGGACTGGTGTACTAGGTGGTCATGGTGTAGGCAAGGTAAATGAAAACGGTTTGAGGCTTCTCACTATCTGTAGGGAGTTTGTCCTTAACATTACAAATACCTTGTTCCAACAAGCAAACCACCACAAAACCACTTGGATGCATCCTCGGTCTAAGGATTGGCATCTCATAGACTATATTATCACAAAACGAAGAGACATCAGTGACTTCAACATCACTCGCTCATTTCACACATCCTGCTACCTTTCAGATCATGCTCTCTTGCGAAGTAGACTCTCATTGAATTTATACAAGCGTAGGGTGTTTAGGTCAACAGCTCCGAAACGGATTGATGTCCTTCCCCTGAAATTAGCAGACAAGAAATATGAAATCTCTGTTAAGCTCTGTTGATATAGAATGTTCTTGGAAAGCATTGCAGAAGGCAACTCATTCAACAGCAGTAGAAGTTCTTGGAATTCCGCGTAGAAAGCACCAGGACTGGTTTGATGAAAACAACGAGGATGCAAAAAAGCTCATTAACAAGATGCACACTACACACAAAGCCTGGATAGAGGACAAGAATTCGTCTGCCAAGCAGATGTCTTACAGGAAATGCAAAGGTGAGGTGCAAAGGGCTCTCAGAGCCATGAAGGAACAGTGGTGGTATAAGAAAGCAATTGAGCTCCAAGAAGCTTCTGACAGTAAAAACACCAAAGCATTCTATAATGGCCTTAAAGAAATATTTGGGCCTGAAACGAATGGTGCCTCACCTGTATGTACAACGGACGGGGAAACGCTGCTCACTGATAAGTCAGATATTCTAAAGAGATGGAAGGAACACTTTGAGACAGTTCTAAACACATCATCTGAAGTCGACAATGATGTCATCTCGTCATCTCGTCCCTTCCACAATGTGCTGAAATTCCTGAATTGTCATTTGAACCAGCTTATCAAGAGGTACTTGAATCGATCAAACAGATTGCCTCCGGTAAATCCCCGTCACCTGATGATCCCATCCCTCCTGAAGTGTACAAATGTGGCGGACATGCTTTAGTACAGAAGCTACATGCTCTTTTTGTGGAAATATGGAAAGCCGGGCGTGTTCCGCAAGATTATAAGGATGCATGTATTAAGCACTTGTACAAGAATAAAGGAGCGAGGAATATCTGCGACAATCATCGGGGAATATCACTTCTTTCCATTGCTGGAAAAATTCTAGCCAGATTAATTCTGAATCGAATTACCACACATCTTGTTGATAAAATCTACCCTGAGTCACAGTGTGGCTTTCGATCTGGTCGTGGCACCATTGACATGATATTTTCGCTCCGACAAATTGCAGAAAAGGTACGAGAGAAGAACCAGGAACTGTACATGGTGTTTGTCGATTTGACAAAAGCCTTTGATTCAGTGAACCGTGGCGCTCTATGGAAAGATATGCGCAAGCTTGGCATACCTGAAAATATGCTTAAGGTGATCATCTCTTTTCATGAAGAAATGAAGGCTAAGGTTGTGTGTGACGGAATGACGTCAGACGCCTTCGACGTCACAAATGGGACAAAACAGGGGTGTGTGATGGCTCCTGTACTTTTTGCTCTTTATTTTTCCCTGATGCTGAAATATGCCTTTGGTGATATTGATACTGGCGTGAAATTTCAGTTCCGTTCTTCTGGTGGTTTATTCAACCATCAGAGGTTTAAAGCCAAGACCCTTGTTCGAACTGAAATAATCCGAGATTTGCTCTTTGCAGATGATGCTGCTCTTGTAGCAACATCTTTCGAAGAGGCACAGTTTTTGCTCGATCGTTTCGCAACTGCATGTACGGCTTTTGGGTTTACAATCAACATTAAAAAGACAGAGGTGGTGCATCAACCATATATACCTCCAAAGCAAGTTGCGGGAGTGAGGACAGAGCCACCTGAATATCGTTTTCCAGAAAGACAACTGAAGGTGGATGGTCAAGCAGTTAAGTATACAAAGTGTTTTCCCTACTTGGGCAGCAAGGTGAATCATGGTGGTTCATTGGATGACGAAATTGTCAACAGGATTGCGAGGGCTACATATGCCTTTGGGAAATTGCGCCATCGCCTGTGGGATGAACGTGGGATCCGATTGGATACGAAAATTGTGGTTTATCGAGCTATTATTCTCTCCATCCTCCTGTATGGCTCTGAGTCTTGGACTCCTTATAGACGGCACATCCGTCAGCTGGATGTATTTCACAAACACTGTTTGCGGTCAATCTGTGGTCTTAGCATTCGAGACAAGATGCCCAACGTTGACCTCTTTAGAAAATGTAATATTTCTGGAATAGAGCCATTCCTCATTCAGTTCCAACTACGTTGGACTGGACACGTATTGAGGATGACCGAGGAAAGGATACCAAAAATCATGATGTACAGTCAATTGGAGAGCGGTGGGAGAAATGTTGGACGGCCTTTACTGAGGTACAAGGATAAGATCAGGAGTAATTTGATTGCTCTCAATCTGCCTCATGACAATCTTGAGAGCAGAGTCTCTGATCGAATTGAGTGGAAGGCATGTTGTTTTGATGGTCTTCAGCGTTTCAAGGCTGACAGTCTGAATCATTTGAGTCAGAAACGAGAGAGAGTCAAGCGGGCTATATTGGTACCTGCAAGTACATCCCATAACCAGCACACTTGCACTCTGTGTGGATTGATTTGTAAGTCCCTTGCTGGACTTAGATGTCATCAGAGGCTGAAGCATGGATGAAGTCAGAGTTGTCGGAACCTCATACGTCGAGATCGACGGGAGAGTCCATCATATATAAGAAAGAAAGACTGATGACTATATATATATATATATATAAGAAAGAAAGACTGATGACTATATATATATATATATAGTCATCAGTCTTTCTTTTTAGCATCTTTTGTCGGTCGTTTTCTACGAAATATATATATATAACAAGCCATCTATTTCCATCCACTTCTGTTAAAATCAAATCTAATGTATTACGGAAATTACTCTCATTTATTATCACAAACTTTCATTTATTATCACTTTCCTAATCATATCGTTGATGAACAAATTAGACGAGTCATTAGAAATATCAGTATAGTATTGTATCCCAGATTAAATGTTCTTTGGAGAGTGTATCTCTGGCAAAAATATAAGTACATATGTTGGACTGACGACAACAAGATTATCAAGACGGCCTATACTCTATTTGTTAGATACAATTTCTATTGTTCAACATTTAAAGACACCTTCTCTATACAGGAAAATACACAAACCAATATATTCCACTACACGAGAATAATAAACAAAAATTATAAATTCTAGTGGCTCTCTATATCGAAAGCTACCAAATTTATACAAACATTTATTACCAATGTTTTCAAAATGCATTTGAGTTTGTTAACATTTAACACCAAGTTGTGATTTATTATCTCTGGTTATCCATCTTGTATTTGGGGCGCTCGTTCACCACAATAATTCATTTCAAAGAAATATAACAGATCGTGTTCCCAAAAACGCATGTTTCAAAAAAAAAAAAAACTCACAATGACTACAATTGCATTAACTTCGCAATTCATCTCAGAGGATAATCTCGAAGAAGATCGAAAATACTTGGTTTAACAACAACTATTTGCGAGTAAGTGAATACGGGGAATTCAACTGGATTTCGAACTTTGCTTCCTGATTTCTCGTTCCGAGCCGATATCCACTGCACCATAGCGCAGAGGTCATCTAACAATTACCATGAAAGTATTTTTAGAAAAGACGCAGACAGGCAGCCTTAAAGCCGTAGGACAGTGACTGAAACCGAGCCAATAGATCAGGACCAATAATATTGCTGATTTTTATTTGGATTCTCTCAAAAGCTCAAGGTTAATAGCAGGGGCACCGGACCATATTTGACAGCAATATGCTAAGTATGGATGAATAGTAGACTTATAGATATAAACGATAGATTCTGGAGAGAAAAATTGTCTTACACGACACAGTGAACCAACTTTCTTAGCAGCTGACCTAACAATTGATTCAAATCTTTCTAATTCATGCCAGCTGAGAAGACGCAACAAATCAGTTTCCTGAAAATTAGCATTAGCCATACTGATGAAAGGCAGAGAAGGGTCTCTCAGATAATTAATGGAGAGGAGTTTGGTTTTAGAGGCGTTAGAATTAACAAGCCATCTTTTGTTCTAGTTAACAACGACCTGCAGGTCGATTTGTACATCCGCTGCTATTTTGACCTCGTCGGACTTACTATCAAAAAGTCAATAATTTATCCATTATACCACAATCTTAAATTTTAGAGCATGCTAAAATCCAAACTAGGAAATGGATTTAATACTCCCTAATGCTCCAGTAGGAAATTAAACGTAATAATGAACTTGAAATTATTATTAATTTTGTTAAAACCTAGGCTAATACCGCGAACATTTTTTAACACAAAGTAAGAGAAAAATCAAAATACTATAGCAAGTACTTTCATGGCTACTGCTCCGATGAGCTTAGATCACTGGTGCCGCCTAATCACGAATTTACACGAGATACTAGATTAGCAACTAGGTCCCACCCTTTTACAGTTAAACAAATAAGATGTAACCGTAAATTCTACTCCAACAGCTTTTTTTCTCGCGCTTCCCGCCTGTGGAACTCCCTTCCACAACTCTGCTTTCCCGACAGTTACGATCTCCAGGTGTTTAAATGTAGGGTCAATAGACACCTCCTATCACACTAACTCCCAACTATTCTCAGAACACTCTCATCTACCCAACCCTCATTCTCGGTATCCTTACCCGCCTATCACCCACCCTCTGACATTTCCTATATTTAATCATCCTTTCTCCACTCTATGTAGCCCCCTGCTCAGTAGTGGCAGTGACATGCCTTGCTCGGGGTGAAACGCTTATAAAAAAAAAATATTAGAACACGTTAAAATAGCAATTGCTAACAATACAATTTATTTATTAATATTGTTATGTCATAGTGTACTGAAAATTATTATCAAGTTTGTTCAAATTTAAGCTAAAATTATGAACTTGTTTTAATAGTGTATAGTAAATGACCGTAAATTAGTCACTCAGTCTGTTAAGTGTCATACGCGATACACACTTCGGTGATCCCTTCTCTTTCGAGTGACGATTGACGATTGAGAGACAGGATAATATCGTTGAAAACAAAGAAATGAGTACTAGACTGTTATGTGATATCTGTCCATCTATAGAGCAGTGAATGCTAGACGATTTCCTCAAAGATGGAGGGAAGACTCGAAGCATCAAAAATGTGGTTCTACAGAAGGATATTGAGGATAACATGGATCGAACATGTGAGCAACGACGAGGTTTTGGAGATGATGCGCACAAAATGGATATTTATACTGAGCACTCAGAAGCGACAGCTGAGGTCTCTGGAACACGTAATGAGGAAAGAGGGTTTGGAGAACCTAATACTCACAGGAGGATAGAAGGAAAGAGAGACAAGCGCGCGACATACTTCATGGGCTTGAACAGGTGGATGGCAAAGCGGGTTTTGGGAGAAATACCAAGAGGGAAAATTCTGAAAGCAACAAGGGATAGAGTTAAGAGGAGTTCCATGATCGCTTACGTCCTGAAGGGACACGACACAGGAAGAAGAAGAAAGCTTTTCATTTATATGGTAGATGGTTATTAACCAAGTTTAAAGAGCCCTGTTCTGCTATGGTGGGAGGGAGGGCAGATGTATTCATACCTTTCTAAATGGTATTTTGCGTAATTAAATGCAACGAACTCGACTGGAATTCAAACTCGGTTGTCCGATTTCTCATTCCGAGCCTGTATCTATTATACCACAATCTTAAATTTTAGAGCATGCTAAAATCCTAACTTCATACCAAGGAAATTAAAATGAAATTTTACTTTTTCCCTATCTGTCTTTTATTTTTAGAAAAAAAAAACACGGCTTTGTATCTGTGAAGAATCGTTTTGTTTGTTTGACTGCGTTCTTTATATGTAAGTGTCGGTGAGTGGATAAATAAATGATTGGAATTCCGTATGAATGAACAGAAAAATTGATCAATTAGGCGATCGATTCATAACGAATTAATGGCTGCCATTTAAGATCCAGCTGCATAAGCCGAGCTCCCCAACGTAATAGCCAGTACGAGAAACAAGCGTTGTCATTTAAGACGATATAGGAAATGAAAGTTATAATTTCTCATTAATATCGTATACAAGAGAAGTTTATGGTTATAATTACATTCCAAGATAAAACGTTGGCACTTGCTTTTCACATGTGCGCGCCTGTAATGTATCGAGGTAAGACAAGAGACGGTCTTTTCGTCGACTGAGATGGCATGAAGCGAATTAACATATAGGTCATAGAAGAAAACCTCACTGGACATTAAGTACTGTGTACGCCATTCCATGTAGCTGTAGAAAGAAATATAAAAGAGAAACAGGCCACCCACTTAAGGTAAGGCTACAAGAACATCGCAAGGCCGTAAGACGTGGGAAATAGAAAAATCAGACGTAGCTGAGCACATATGGAGGGTGAAAGAGGATCCCCGCCTCCTATGGGATGAAGTTGAAATAATAGATAGAGAACGCTACTGGAAACTACGTAAGCTTAAGGAATCAGCACATATACTAGGATACAAAAATCTCCTAAGCCGGCTAAGCATAGAAATGAATACACTATGGGAACCAATATTACGTCAAAAGTAGTTTCCGTTACATATTAGAGGTTTGATTTTTAACAGAGGTAGAGGTAAATAAATGCCTTAGTCTTTATGATATATATATATATATATATATATATATATATATAAATTAAAAAGTGTTATGCGATGACATCAGTCGACTATGTTGCATTTCTCGACAAAAAATCTCCAATTTCATAGTTCAACCTAATTCTCATTTTTGATTAAACACTATAGACATTACGATTTTCATTCAATTTTCCTGGTGCTTGTATCAGTTAAATGCTTTCTTTTCTGGATATAAAGTGTATAAAAACTGTTCAAATATCATATGTATCCAAGTATTTTGGTTATTCTATTAGCCATTATCATGTATATAAAGGTAAGATATAGGGTAAGTCATACATATAGTATTAAATAAGCATGTCATAAGATAAGGAAGTAATATGTAAGTCATAAGATATAGGGTATTAGATATCATCATATATATAAACGGTAAGATATAAGGTAAGTCATAGATATAGTATTAAATAAGTACATCAACCTAATTCTCATTTTTGATTAAACAATATTGACACAGCTGCAAGCATATTTTCCAACCACTCCCTAAGTTTCTAAATAACCATAAATATATCTTCAAATGCAATGCAATGTGTTCTGACCAGATTATAACACACTACATCGCATTTGAATACATGGTTCTGTTGTCATTTCGCGCTATCACGCGGTGTGACGTCATAGAACCGCATTGCAAATTTGAGAACTGTGTTTGTTATTTTTGGTAACTATTGCCGTTGCTTAGCGGAGTTTTATGTCAACACAAAATAAAATCATCGCTGATGGTGGATGTTATTGTATTACCGTCTTAATAACCTCACTGAGGATGGCTCATGTGAGCCGAAAGTTTAGAACAAACTTAATAAAAAATTATCCAAATTTTGGAGAATTTTTGTCTTTATTTTCAACTGAAATTAAAGCCAAAATACGACGTTTAGAACGGCTTATGATTAAACATAATAGACATTCATTGTCTCTTATAGTTAACAGTATATGTTCAGAATATATATATATATATATATATATATATGTGTGTGTGTGTGTGTGTGTGTGTGTGTGTGTGTGTGTGTGTGTGTGTACAAAAAATATATATTTTTATATAACAAGTACAATATTGTGAAAATATCCGAAGGCGCCTGGGACAATACAGACAATTTTTGCATATATATATATATATATATATATATATATATATATATATATATATATATACTATTTACATTATTCGGATTATACTCCTCATCTTGTGTGCCATTTGTACGACGTTTCGAACGTTGTACCCCCGGCCTTCTTCAGAAATTTCGAACCGAATCCTTTATTACGATCACTGTGGTATATCATTCTCATTCCTTTATTATTTTTTTTTTGGTAGTCATGAGTTATTTACCTCTAATCCGACTCTCTAAGTTATTTGCCATTGAACTCACAACTCACTGGAACGAATCAACTCGGCCAATGTGTCTTTAAAGACAAGAAGAACTGAATTTATGGAACTTATAAACCTAATATTTAGTAAACATTATTTACCAAAGTTCATAATATAATTGTTTATGTTAATGGTTTTCGCTAGTATGGTTTACCAGAGCTTATATTGCAATTTTTGACACTAATGATTTTCTCTGGCAACCCGTAATATTGGTTCCCAAAGTGTATTCATTTCTATGCTTAGCCGGCTTAGAAGATTTTTATATCCTAGCATATGTGCTGATTCCTTAAGTTTTCGTAGTTTCCAGTTGCGTTCTGTTTCTATTATTTCAACTTCATCCCATAGGGGGCTGTGATCCCATTTTTCCCTCCATATGTGTTCAGCTACGCCTTATTTTTCTATTTCCCTCGTCTTACGGCCTTGCGATGTTCTTGTAGCCTTAACTTAAGTGGGTGGCCTGTTTCTCTTTTATATTTCTTTCTACAGCTACATGGAATGGCGTACACAGTACTTAATGTCCTTCTCTGTTGTAGGTCTTACTCAGGGGAGGTACCTGCGAAGTGTAGAACCACTTCTGAAGATCGCCATCATGTTATATGTACCCCAAATCCTTTGTATTTAACTCCTTTACATAGTTTAGACACAATGAGGCTGTTTTCTGAGAGTAGTTATCCTCATACACACTCCCTTCAGTGTTCGTTGTAGTGGTTGTCATGTACCCGGATAATTATTAAGTTGTAAAGTACTGCTTATACTGACCATTTCCTGTTCGTATGTTTCTGGGTCGCCTTTTATAAGTTTTGCTCGATGTTGCAGGCAGCGGACGATACTTTTCTTTACATTGTATGGGTGGTGGAAGTTGAGGAATTGTCCGGTGAATGTTGGCTTGCGGCATACGGATTCTTGAAACCTCCCTCAAATTATTAGTACATCCAAGAATGCTGGTTTGTCGTCACTCTTTTTCCACAGTGAACTGCATTGATGATCTTACCGAGTTTACATGGTCCAGTCGCGTCTAGAACTTCTCCTGGTGTGGACAGAGTATGAAGTTTTTATCAACGTATCTCAGCCATAGAATTGGCTTTAGAGTTGTGAATTCTAATGCCATCTCGTTAAAGTATTCCATGTATATGTTAGCCAGAGATGGTGATAATGGCGAGCCCATTACTATGCCTTCATCCTACCGATATATGTCTGATCCTAATACGAAGTGTGTTATTTGTGCTGAAAGTCAGCATCTCCTTCAGGTTATATAATGAAATCCTAGTACGTTCTTGTGAGGATGAGTCCGGGGCCAGTCTATCCCTGAGTACCAATAGTGCTTCTATCGTTGGTACCTTGGTGAACAGACTCACCACATCTAGGCTCATCATCTGGCTGCATTGGATGAAAGCATCTTTGATAAGTTCGATGACGTGGGCAGGGTGTTTCAAACATATGATGGCGACTTTCCTATCAGTGAGTCAATTATATCTACAAAGAAGGGGATTCAGAGGGTGGCACACCGAGCCTAGGCTGCCAACAATTGACCTGAGCGGAATACCGTCTTTATGAATCTTAGGTAGACTATACATGTGGGGTACCTTGTTGTAACGTTGAAGCAACTGACTGTATGTCCTAGGTGGGAAGTGATCCTTGTTCTTGATTGAAATCTGCGACAGCTGTCATTCCGTTTTCAACATGGGGAATTTATCTTGCTATAGCTATTATTTGTGATAAGGTCTTCCAGTTTATTGGTGTATTCAGTTCTGTCCATCACTACAGTTGCATTGCCTTTATCAGCTAGTAGTATGATGATGTTCTCATTTCTCTGTAGGGTTCTGATTGCCAGTCCCTCATCTTTCGTGATGTTTGGTTTGGGTGGCTTAGCTTTCTTTAATGTCTGTCTCACTTTCCATCTTAGCTCATCCTCCTGAGCCTGAGGGATATTCAAGGCTCCTTCATCGATACAGGAAATCATGTATATATGGTATCCGCTTGATGGTTGTTGTTCAGCACTGACTCTTCAAAGGCACTCGGCAGATGTTGACTGATGTTGACAACTTCCTTCACGTGTGGGTGATGGACCTCATGTGTTCCCTTCAGATCTTTTAATCTATTTAATTTCCGTACTTGGCGGATCTTGACTGCATCGAATTATTGCTTGAAGCATTTGTTCAACTCGCGCAGGATCCTTTTTTTGGTCTTCTTCATCAGTGATCCAGCTGAGGAATGCCTTGAGCCTCTGGGAGATATCCGAATGTAATTTTTGTTTCATCGATCGGTTGTACTGGATACATTCTAGGACCAGGGCGTGCTCTCCTTGAATCGACGGCAAGTCTTGGTGCCAAGCCTGCAGAAATGATGCGTAGTTCCCTGCATCGGTGTAGAAACGTCAGGTGGTTTGATATTCGTGCCAGCTTCAGGTAGGAGTTTAGAGTTTAACCCTCTAGGGCCATTCTTATCATATTTGATACAGTATTTCCCTATAAGGAAACATTTGGTATTTCCCTATAAGGAAACATTTGGTATTCATTGACTGAGCAGTCAGTACTGCTTTCATTTGAAATTTATAAAATAATTCTCTTAAAAAATTTTTCAGGAAAATATTTCTTTCAAGGCTTGTTTTCATACTGTATCAAATATGATACGAATGGCCCTAGAGGGTTAATATGGAGGCTGAAGACAGAAAAAATAGATTTTGTGTGTGTTTAATTTAATTAATCAGAATAAACTTCGACCTTAGAACATGGTTAATAATATCGATTAACTTTATTTTGTATTATGATATAATATTAATTTAAAAGATATTAAAATTTATGCAAGCTATATGAAAAATTGAAGAAAAAATTTACTCTCAACTGAAATTAAAAATAGTTTAATCAAAACCAAAAGTTTCTTTAAGTCAGATCAAGAATAAAAAATGTTTTCTTTCATTTCGTTTTTTTTTAATGATTGGGATGCATACAAATCTGAGAAAAATAACCTTGTAGGTGTATACATCGCACCGTAAAAAGCAGTCTAGCCTCTAGCTAAATAAAATGACACTTTCCCGTTAAATTTGACAGAAAAATCCCTATCCGCAACATATAACCCATATTTTCAAATTTAAAAGTCGAACTTCATTCTGATTAAAATAAATACACACATAAAATCTAAATTTTTTCTGTCCCCACCCCTTTAAATTTAACTCATTAAATAACAAAGCTATTATTTTCTACATTTAAATGTAAGTCATTTTCACCACAATTATTCAACATTGCCTGATGATGAGGTAAAACAAAAACTTCCGTGTCGCAATGTAAATTAAATAAATTTTAAATAAAAACAATTTTAATTATATTATGTTCTACGAATTATCTTGTATTGAGCACTTTTTTAAAAAAGTAAAAGCCAGAGAACTCGGGATTCTAAAACTGTGTTGCTAAAAGGTACTGTAATTCTTTTTTTTTTTCTGCTTTAAATGTAACGCTCGACAAATTGCTTAGCGTTCATTAGAACGTGAAAATTATCCAAAATAGAATATTTTTATATGTTGTAATGTCATGGTCATGCTCGTGTTAAAGCATGAAAAACTGTTCTTTTTACAAACATTTTAGAACAATACTACAGTATTCATAGCTGATTCTATTAATTGACGGCTTAAGTTTTTAATGAATATTGCCTTGAGAATCTGTAGTTTGCTTTTGTTGTTTTCTTAATGTAGGATATTTGTTAAATAATAAATTTCCGGATAATTGTGGTGATGCGAAAGATGGGTAAGGAAATCGATTACATCAGGATATCAAAACACTGGAAGAGCACTATCAGTGACAGTAGAACAAACGAATGATGACTGACTACTGCTGGTGTATCAAGAGAGACTTAATTGAGCATTCTGACAATCAAGAAAAAGAAAATTTTTACCATAGTTCTTATGTTCACGAAAGTTTTATTTCTGCTAAAAGTTTATTCAATGATTTTATGGAAATATTTGTTGGTCTTGGTATATTTAATCGTGTTATTTTTAAAGTCTTAGGGTTTGATTGTTATTAAAAAAATAGTATTTCTCAATAAGCTGACCGATATTTTGTGTTTAAATATTAACTAAATGGTTTCTACGATTTTAATTAGAGGAATATTGACATCGGTCAATATCAGATATACAGAAAATAAATTTAAAAAAATGCTTTTTTTTGCCAAATATGAGGCATTTTTGTGCAGCAAAAACGGTAGCTAGCCGAGAAAAAGTAAAGTCATTTTCTGATTCAACGTCCTCAAATTAGCTAAAAATTATGTTTGATGTCTCGACACCAATTCAGATTTTACTTTTGTTTTGTTTTTTGTTTTTTTTTTTGTTTTTTTGCCAATGTTATTATTATAGAAACTGGCTGCTAGTGTGACTAGAAAGTCCGTATGTCAAATAAATGCTCAGGTAAATTTGCGTTTTTTCAACAAATTCTATTCTTGACTCATCTGGAGTACCTTGACTTTCCTCTTAGAACTGAATACTTATTGACTTATTGAATGATATGCATATAACTTCTCCCGTGGCATTTGCTATCATCTCTAAACTGGATCCCTCTTAAAGCATATGAACTTGACGGTTTCTCTGCTATAATTCTAAAGAAATGCTCTCGGATTGGCCAATGTTCCCTCTAATTTGTACAGTAAGCGCCTCGCTGCTTCTTGCCTTCCCGCTTGTTCAAAATCCTCTTCTGTTGTTTTTGTCATAAAGAAATCGGATCAGCATTCTGATACTTGTAAAAGTATACTCAGTTATAATCCGAGATTAAGAACAATATGGTTAAATAAAGAAGACAAGAGGAAAACTATATTTTTCTTGCTAATGCATTTTGTCCTGTGATGGACTTTATCAAGGCAAAAATAAAAATAAAAATATAGTCCATTACAGGACAAAACGCGTAGGCGAGAAAAATATAGTTTTACTCTTGTTTTTTTTATTTATTTAATCATTGTGATATTTCTAACAATCGGCTTGTAACTCTTTTTTGGCAAAGTTTTAAGGCTCTAATCAACTCAGAACTGAGTAAGCGTCTCACCTCACAGTTTTCTTTCCTATAAGCAAGATAAGTGAATTTCGCTAGGTCAACTACTGATGTTTTAACGATTATTGCTGAGGTAGTTGCTTTGAATATTTCGAAAGTACATGACTTGGTTTGAATTATTTGTCAAATTGAAAGGTTGTGGTATTTGTAAACAAATTTTTGAACCGATTGAGTCTTTCTTATCGAATTGCGAAAAGAAAGTTGTCTTGAAGAGTTTTATGAATTAATTCAGGTGTTTTACTTCTTGATAGTGATTTCCAAAGCGTAACTTAGATGTTGCACAAGGCTGAAAGGACGTAAGCGATCATGGCCCTCCAATCTCCCTATACCTGGTGGCTCTTACAACGCTTTCTCCTGTTACCCCAACCAAACCCCTCTCTTTCATCCACTTGCGCAGGCAAAATATGTTATCCACTGTTTTTCCTTATCTCTCTTTCCCTGTAAGTATTATCTAACCTGTAAGTATTAGATTCTCCAAGCCACCCTTCCTCATTACATGTCCCAAAAACTTCAAATGTCTCTTTCTGATGCTCAGTACTAGTTTTCTTTTCGTTTCCATCCTTTCCAAAACCTCATCATCGCTCACATCATCGCTTTCAGTTTCTTTAATTTTTTCCCTCATCTTTGATGACATTTACTGCCATATTGAAGAACAAACATCATATAGCAGTCCAGTACTTTCTTCTTTGTTTCTAGCGAAATTTTCCTGTCTCTTAATACTCTGCTCAGATTCTCCTTGGTCATTCCAATTCGCCTTCAGATCTCCGTGTCGCACTTTCCAACTTCCGTTAGAACACTTCCCACGTACTTCAATTTTTGTACTTGCTTGATTTTAGTATCCTCAATCTGTAATTGGCATTTTGGGTTCCTCTGCTGATGACCATACATTCGGTTTTCTTGTAATTTATTTGTAGTCATTTCTTTCGACTTTCTTCATCTAACTTCTTTAGGAGAGATTTGTAGTTTTCTTTCCGTGTCATCTATCAGCATTGTATCATCGGTGTAGCTTATGTTGTTCAGATTGTGACCGCCGATCACGAATCCTGACATAATTTCTAGGGTCCTCCGAATAGTCTCGCTGTAAAAGTTGAATAAATCCGGTGAAAATACACATCCTTGTCTTACGCCTCTTTCTATCTTTGTATATCTGTTGAATTTGTTTCCTGTTCATACGCAGATGGTTTGCTGCCAGTAAAATGTCGATTTTATCATCGCATAGACTGATAGTATTACAAAATAGTTTGATTAGTCTCCGTTTTTCATCATGTGCTCTAAATCATGAATATCTGCTGGGGTGGGGGCGAATTAGACTTCCATTAAATATCTCCAAACTTGATTTGGGCAACAAAAGATGATTATATCCCTTTCAATTGAGCTAGAAAGAGAAATTGGAAACAAAATTGTGAGGCCACAATATACACTGCATGCCAATTCATTTTCTACATTGTAACTTCACAAATTAGGCTTCAACTTTTTCTTTGATATCTGTTTATATTTCTAAGATTAGATATAACTATTTACACTATTTACATTGTCCAGACTATTAACTTCATTTTCACTGTCACATCAACGACGTTTCGGTCGCTGTAGGCTCCGGTCTTTTTCAGGTAATTTTTGCTCGAATTCCGAGTTTGGGTTTGTTTAATGGAATATGAACTTCTGTGTTATTTAATGCCAAAACGTCTGGTTTTAAGGTATTTATTTTAATGTTCAGTCATACTGAGAAGGTTGATTTAATCAGATTTTGATGAAAAAAAATTTATTTTTATTTTTTTGTATTTTAGAAAACTGAAGATATCTTCTACTTTTGTATTCAATACTGTTATGCTGGTAATAATTTTTTCCTTCAAAAATTTATTATGTCAATTTTCTTTATTTTAAAAATGTATATTTTTCTATAAAGTCTATTTTCACATATATATTTCTATAAAAGCCTATTCTTATTTTGACTCCAGTTTGGGACTTAACTATTTGCCCATAGCTGGGACCCTAACAGGTGCTACCACTCCGGGTCAGGGTTGACCTGGGAACAACAGCAATTAAGAGGTGGTTCCATGCTTCTCACAGCCTCCCAATCAGAGGCCTTGCTGTCAGATGCAGTTTACCGTCGTGCCCAGGACCTCGAATTCCGTTTCGTTGGGTAGATTGTTCCAACTTCCCGTGCCATGCCGTTTGATATCTCACTTTTTAATTAATTCCTCGTCATTTTTGGTCACAATCTCAACAACATAAGATACGCACACAAACACACATGTATGTTTCTTACGTTCTGATCTGATGATTCCCAAATAACGAGGTCAAAACGCCTAATCAAGTCAATCAAAAAGTTTTTCAATTTAACAAATTTATCAAACTTTTTCTGGATTCTATATCCTGTTTATATTTTTAGGCAATTTGTATTTCACTGGAGGGGAAGATAACATTTTATTCTAGAATTGAACAGTTTTAGGACTGTAGTGATCGGGGAGTTGGTTCTTCGTGGGAAGACGCTGTTCGAATGGACCATACTTCGGAAGGAATATGGGTGGTATACTACTATGTAGGTGGTATAGCGTGTCCTTGCCGTGAAAGTTTGAACGAATAGAACCAAGAAATGTAGTTTGTCCACGTTCTGTGGAAATAGCGATAGAAAAGCGAGAGACTTGCCACCTCTCGTCCGTGAGAGAGATGCTGAAAGGTGGAGAATAATGTCACCCACAAGTCCTCGGCGACGATTTTGGACTCTATCAAAGCTAGCGAGTGAGGT
The DNA here is from genome assembly GCA_037127315.1 of Ascarosepion bandense. Taxonomy (NCBI): domain Eukaryota; kingdom Metazoa; phylum Mollusca; class Cephalopoda; order Sepiida; family Sepiidae; genus Ascarosepion; species Ascarosepion bandense. Next base: position 435,764 of record JBBBDQ010000410.1, on the reverse strand, counting down.
CTGTGTAACTTCCACCTAAATGTGAGAACAGCATTCTATTTTTAGCCTAATCTGATTTGTACAACTATTGTCGACACGGAAAACACAAAGGCACACCTTAAATATATTAATTTTTTACGTTCAACCCATCCTGAGAAATTAGATAACGGTTTACCTTAAATTCGGGGCAGAAAATCTGGAGGAATATAAAAACAAATTTCGACAAAACAAGGAAGCTGGAAAAAAGAAAAAAACAACCTAAATAAAGATAACAGCTTTTATACAAAAGTCGTAAAAATATATCCTTTCATCCCCAACGTGGGACATCAGCTGAGCGGGTAAAGTATTAAGGATTTTAATATTTAAGTACTCAGACAAACATACGCACGTACATTACCGGCCATAATTATTAGGTAACTCAAGTTAAAAAAAATAATGTATTTGATACTATTTTTAGTATTTATTGCCAAGTGGATAATTCTAAATGAAAATAGAATGGTTCTTTTTTAATACTGCACAATAACATGTGTATCAAATGAACTGTTCTGGTGTCCAGTCTTTATGCTTTTTTCCCCATGCTAGTCTCTTCTTATTATTGGCTGGCCGAATCAAAAGCTTCCTGGCTGCCTTGTAAAATTTTGCAAATTAATAATAACAAAAAAAAAAAATTCTATTTTCATTTAGATTATCCACTTGGCAATAAATACTAAAAATAGTATGAAATACATTATTTTTTACTGGGGTCACCTAATAATTATGGCCGGTAATGTATATTTCTTTTGTTTCTGAGCTAGGAAAGCCTGTCCAAAAATACCAAAACGCTTGGGATCCATAAGGCTTTGGAAAGGTACAAAGTCTACTCGGTGATAGTAAATTCTTTTAAACATAGTATGGAGATGTGGAAAGCCTATTATATCTCAACCACACCAAAGGCAATGTAACATTTAATCGTTTGGATATCCGATGAGGAATTTTTCGATAGACTTCCTGTCACCCTTCTGTTTTCTTTGTCTTTATGTTAGATTTCGTTTCAGAAATTTATGGACTTCTACATCTTCCTTGACACTATTATTTCTTTTCCTCTCGGTATATTTTTCCGCCGTCCACTTGTCCACATCTCGAGTTGCTTTTCTCTGTCTCTATTTCTCTCTATCCTTACTGTGAGTATTAAATACTCCAAGCATTCTGTTATGTCGTGAGTAAGAATAAATAACTCAACAACAGGAATAGGTTAATTGTTGTATTCCGTGAAAATAGTATTTACAAAGGTTATTAGTATCCAATACAAGAATAAAGTTAATCGTCTCAACCGTCGTAAGACGTAGTATGAGCAATGGGTACTTCCGGGTCGTCACCGGAAGTCTACTACTGACTTATCGATTGGCTGCTCGGCACACTCTCCCCACGTAGATGCCACCATTACTTTACATAGTAATGGAGTAGTCCATTATAGCCGAATAGGCGCGGGCGTCCCAACACATTCTTTCCTCATTATGTGTCCAAAAAGATTTCAGTTATCTCTTCCTGATTTTAATTTTAAGTTTCCTTTTCGTTTGCATCCTCTCCAAAAATTTGTTGTTGCTAACATATTCGGTCTATTGTATAAAGTTTTCAAATTCATCATATAATTTTGTATATGACTTAGCAGCATAAAACACTCTCTGAGAAGAAAGCATGTTTGTCGTTCCTTTTCTTCCAACCATTCCGTTCGTGAAATAAGATGTTATTATATCACAGATATAATCCTGCACATAATGGGGGAAATACTTGCTAGAATATTCATCTCTTTCGCAGCTCCTCTCTTTTCGCGACTATCGGAAAGCAAGCCAAAAGGATAGAGGCAATTGTATTGCACTTTCTTAGAATTTGTCGTCTCCGTAAACTGAAACAGAGAGAGATAAGTACGAACTTCTCACACGCCGTAATTGTGATGGCGTTTGATGATGAGAAATTATAAACTGACGTCTAATAGCACTTTAATTAAAGATGTCCGCTTCTTGTGCGATCGATTTGCTTGCAACACTGAATCTACAAAAGTCCAAAAGTAGATCCGTGTCCATTTGTTCGTCCGTCCACTGACTGATTTTTTCTCTCATGTTGGATTTTAATAATTTATTGCATACACTTGATAATCAGTAATTATAACGAATGAAACCGTTCAGGCAGGAAATGGTTGATCAAGATTAAACTTCAGTTCTATGCTTGGAGAAATAAGTTAACGGTATGCATATAAAAAACTTATTCGGTTTTCTAATAGCAGTTGCATTAATTTCAGACCACTGAAAATCCGTTTTTCTTTATTCCCAATATAAGACAATATAAGGTCTTTGAGCTTAAGAATATGAGAAAAAACGTTATTAACACGTTGGTTCCCGAGTCTCGGTTTCTTTGCTGTCCCAACATTATATCTTAATTAATTTTGGTACAAGCGATTTAATATTGTTTCATATATGAAGAATAAACGTATTTATTACCCAAGACCCATTTTACAATTCAGAGTCAATAACAAATGGTACATGTCTGTGTATTTTAAGAGTTTGAGTTTAAATTTTATCTAACGGCATATCAACATCTGTGGCCTATTTAATGCCAAAAAAGTAGGGTTTTAAGTTTTGTTTGCTTTTTTAATGTTCGGTTATAGTGAGAAGGTTGATTTAGTAGATTTTTATGAATTTTTTTTATTTTTATTCTTTTAAAGCTAAAAACGTCTTCTAGTTTTGTATTTAAAAATGTTTTGCTGAGAATAATTTTTTTCCTTCAAAAATGCGTTATGGTAAAACTTTTTCTTCAAAAAAAGTTTATTTTTATGTATATATTGCTATAAAAGTTTATTGTTTACACTTTCAATGTTTTGACCCCATTTGGAAGGTTAATTATTTGCCCATAGTTGAGACCCTAAAAGGTGCTACCACTCCGAATCATGGTGGACCTAGGAACAACAGCAATTAAGAGGTGGATCCATGCTTCTCACAACCGCCTGCCTTGCTGCCGGATGCAGTTTACCGTCATGCCCAGGACCATGTATGTAAAGATAAATAAAATAATTAACTACAAAAACAACAGAAGAAATTCCAAAGGGAAAACGGAAAAAAAGATCGTATAATAAAATCTATTTAATATTTTTTGGAAAACAAATGTGGTTCTGGTTTATCATGAAGTCGTAAGCAATCAATAATAACACCCCACTGCCAATAATCTTCACAGATAGAAATTGAATAACGGTTCAACGGATGACCGTGTGGCCCTTACAGACATACCAACATGACCCTCTGGTGACTCATGACGGAGCCAGCGTGCTAAGGCTAAAGAACAGTAAAAAGAGGAGGGTTAGCATTTTTGAACGGCAAAGTTGACTGCAAAAGCAAACAGCCGGAAACAGTTTTCGCAATTGAATTGTTCCTTAGAGGAAACTGCTCGCATAGAACTTATTGTTACATGTAACTAAAATTGTAAAATGATGAGACTTAACTGCCAATCCAGTACAGGGCTTAAATTATAAATATTATGTACCAACTAGAAAAGCTCGACAGAAAAATTATCATGAATATATATATGTTTGGGTGTGTGTATATAATTGTGTATTTTTATACCAATCTTTCTTTTATACAAGTTTCATTAAAAAGCTACTCTCAAGGTATTGCGATTACGATTTTCATTCAAATTTCCTGGGGCTTGTATCAGTTAAATGCTTTCTTTTCTGGATATAAAGTGTATAAAAACTGTCCAAATATCATATGTATCCGAGTATTTTGGTTATTCTATTAGGCATTATCATGTATATAAAAGGTAAGATATACGGTAAGTCATAGATATAGTATTAAATAAGTACATCATAATATAAGGAAATAATATGTAAGTCATAAGATAGAGGGTATTAGACATTATCATATATATAAAAGGTAAGATATAGGGTAAGTCATAAATACAGTATTAACTAAGTAAATCAAAAGATAAGGTTGTAATATGTAAGTCATAAGATATAGGGTATTAGCCATTATCATTGTCATTAGCCATTATCATATACATAAAACGTAAGATACAGGGTAAGTAAAAAAATTACAGTAATTTTCTTTAAACAAATGTGTGGATAATATATATATATATATATATAACTTAATATATATAACTTAATTCAACTCGTTTATATATATATATGATTTATATATATATATAATTTATATATATATAATTTATATATATATATATATATATATATATATATATATATATATATATACTTAATAGAAACCGTTCATATATATATATAATTTATATATATATATATATATATATTTAATTTATATATATATATAGTTTATATATATATATATATAACTTATCTACCTATCTCAATATTTTCACAGATTCAAATCGTTTATATATATATGTGTGTGTGTGTGTGTGTGTGTGTGTGTGTGTGTGTGTGTGTGTGCAAATAAAATTTCCTAAATCACATATGTCGGACAATCATTTCTGCGAAATTAATTCACTTCATCCACGATCTTTTTTATTAAGAAAAATTCAAAACATTTTTATACACCGAAAGTTCACTTAAAAGGAAAGAAATAAGAAAAAAAAGTTGGATGGGAAAGTGAAAAAGGAGGGAAATATGTTAGAATGCAGGCGCCCAATCGCAGTTTCAACGGGTAGAAAGAGATCTGTAAAAAGGACATTTAAAAAATTATTTACATATTGAACGGTGTAGAGGCTCATCCCTTGTTCCCTGTTTAGGATGTGGTTTTCGGCTTTCTCTTTTCCAATCTTTTCACTTTTCCTTTTTTTTTATTTTTTATTTTTTTCAATTGGAGTAGATAGACTGAACTATCGCCCGGTTCACACTCCACCCACGTCTATCGAACAGGTGAAGAGGCTCATCCCTTGTTCCCTGTTTAGGATGTGGTTTCCGGCTTTCTCTTTTCCAATCTATTCACTCTTATGTAGCCCCCTGCTCATCAGTGGCGTTACTGCCTTGCTCGGGGTGATATGATTAAAAAGAAAAAAAGAAATATGTGTGAAGAAATCAGGAATAAGCGTATCACATGAACGGAAGTGAGAAAAGGATGATAATGATATAAAAAAAAATAGAGGAAATACAGTGATTTTGTCTAATAATGTTCACCCTGTTAAAGGCCTTTTTTTTTCATGTCTATCTACGCTAACGTACATATTTAGAAATCTTTCGTTTATAAATCAAAAGTACATAAAATCGTCTAACATTTATAGAAACTGTTGCAACGACACATACGCGTGAATAGCAATGCAATATAATCAATTGATTCATATATTTTTTGATAATATTATAAACATAAGCATCTAAATTGTGGTTGTGGGTGGAAATTACAAATTACAAAACAAGAAGGAAACAAAAGCCAAATAAAATTTAGCTAATCAAGATAGAACGTTACAGATTAAAACGTTACAGGTTAAAACGTTACAGAGCAAAGGGTAACTGATAGAAATTATAAGGATACGTGGGGAAAATTATGACATCAGGAAAAGAAAAATGAACTTCCTGGAACATGTAATGAGGAAGGAAAGCTTGAAGAATCTGATCAGACAGAGGGAAAGAGAAACAGGGTAAAGTAACACGTGACATACCTGAGCTTGAGCAAATGGATGGCTGAGCGGGATTTGCCTGGGGTAACAGGAGAACGCGTGCTAAAAGCCACTAAGGATAAGATTTGGAAAGGCCATAATCACCTCCGTCCTTAAGGGACACGGCACACAGAAGAAGTAGAATTAATGATGGCATAAGAACAACACCTTTAGTAAACATAAGTCTGGAAATTTTTGAATATTAATCTTATGAAACACCGATTAACTGAAAATTGACACAAAATAAAACCTCTAAAATACACCGATTGCCGAGTAATTATATGAATTAATGCAATCAGTCAGTTAAGTGCCATACATGATACACGTTTGGGCGATCATGTCTCGAAAGAGACATGACTGACTGGGCAGAAGATTATACCGCAGTCGGTTGCCATTACTTTCTGCAGTAGACTGGCTGCCAGCCAAGGCTATAGAACCCAATCTGTCCTGTTAACTGGAAGGAAGAGACGGATTAATACATTTCCCAAGAGTATTTGTGCATAAGTGAATGCAAGGAATTCAACTGGAATTCGAACTCGGTTCCCCGATTTTTTGTTCCTAGCCGATATCCACTGCACCATACCACACATTTATTAATACAATAGGTTTTACAAAAAATAAATGCTGATAAATTTCTCTACAACCTAATAACTTCTATTAATCTCAGGCTAAAAATAATAATAATATAAAATATTGTCTATAAGACGACAGGTAGATGTAAAATTACAAATGGTTATTTAGTACTGAGAGAATCCTTTAAGGTAGCCTAGAGTCTGTTGGGGAGACAGCGAAACGTACTAATAATTGCGCATGCGTGTGTCTAGCAGATGTGTTTGTCTGTTTATTTCTTGTCTGCTATCAGAGGTGACCCGAATCTGTCCATTGTACGATTGCGTTGTTATTGTAACTCTTCAATCGGACAAACAAGCCATAAATCAGATAACAATTCTAATACATTCCAACATATTGCTGGCTGGACGCCCCGCTAAATTTTATTTGGTTTTTGTTTCCTTCTTGTTTTGTAATTTGTAATTTCCACCCACAACCACAATTTAGATGCTTATGTTTATAATATTATCAAAAAATATATGAATCAATTGATTATATTGCATTGCTATTCACGCGTATGTGTCGTTGCAACAGTTTCTATAAATGTTAGACGATTTTATGTACTTTTGATTTATAAACGAAAGATTTCTAAATATGTACGTTAGCGTAGATAGACATGAAAAAAAAACAGATAGATAGATAGATAGATAGATAGATAGATAACATCTATGAAAACATTGAGATAGATAGATAGATAGATAGATAGATAGATAGATAGATAGATAGATAGATAGATAAGCATCTATGAAAATAGATAGATAGATAGATAGATAGATAGATAGATAGATAGATAAGCATTCTATGAAAACATTAGATAGATAGATAGATAGATAGATAGATAGATAGATAGATAGATAGATAGATAGATAAGCATCTGTGAAAATATTGAGATAGATTGATAAGCATCTATGAAAACATTGAGATAGATAGATAGATAGATAGATAGATAGATAGATAGATAGATAGATAGATGATAAGCATCTATGATAGATAGATAGATAGATAGATAGATAGATAGATAGATAGATAGATATGGTGCTACTGGAATTAAATAGATAGATAGATAGATAGATAGATAGATAGATAGATAGATAGATAGATAGATAGATAGATATGATGATGATGGAATTAGATAGATAGATAGATAGATAGATAGATAGATAGATAGATAGATAGATAGATAGATAGAACTGGGATAAACAGGAAGACAAACATGGAGATAGATAGATAGACAGATACTTCCAAATGAACAGACTGCAATAGATAGTGAACGGATGATAAGGTTAAGAACAGATAGGAAACCTTTATCAGTCTAATGTCTCCCTTTCATTAAAACTTCATCACATACTGAAAAATGGCAAAAAAAAAATTATGATGAATCTTTAATAAAAGTGATGGCATTTCATTACATTCTGTCCTTCTAGTGGGTCTAAAACTGAACGTATTGTGAAAGAAACTAATGCAGTTCTATCCATTAATTTTTACAAGATTATTGGCTCTGTTTTTATAAGAGTCATAAAAGTAAAAATAAGTCTGGTCTACACGAGATTAAAAACTGTCGTAGTTTCAGAAAAATGAAAAACATAGGCTAAGTTTGAAGTAGAATAAAAAAAAGTTGACGTGTGTCTAGTTCACACTAGAATCAAAATGGACATATATCAAGTTTGAACTAGACTAACGAAAGGCTAAACTGCGTTCAGCTTATACTAGAATCAAAACGTTAGATACAGGTCTGGTTCCCACTAGAGTTAAAATCAAAATGTCAGACATAGATAAAAATTGAATGATAGTAGCAACAGATCTGGTTTACACTAGATTTTTTAAATTTATACGTAGGTACAATCCTCGCTAGAATCAAAAAGGTAGACATTGGTTCGGTCAACAATAAATTTATAAAACATGGTTTTCCTGTATTAAAGGAATACTTTGTTTAAATTTTGGGAAGCATCTTTCGTTATTCCAACACATCTTCGGATTGCGATTTCACATTTTCAGTCTTCTACGAAATTATATATAGCTATGAATACTGTAGTAATGTTTTAAAATGTTTGTAAAAAGAACCGTTTTTTTTTTTTCATGCTTTAACACGTGCATGACTATGACATTACAACATATAAAAAATCCCATTTGGGATAATTTTCACGTTCTAATAAATGCTAAGCCATCTGTCAACCGTTATATTTGAAGGAGAAACAAATTTACAGTAATTTTTAGCAATAACTCACACTCTTGAAGATGATCTCGGAAAGAAGATTGAAAGTACTTGGGAACACAGAGAAATTAATAATAATAACATCTGTCAACGTTACAGCTCATTTTTGACATCTTTCAATTATAATACGCGAAAGATTATCCGTGAGTTTGAACGGATTTTATTAAAAATAATCAGACACAATTTATTTAATCTGACATGCCTAAAAGAGAATATATATATATATACAGATTACTACAAACGACAGATTCTCGAGGCAATATTCATTAAAACACTTAAACCGTCAATTAATAGAATCAGCTATGAATACTGTAGTAATGTTCTAAAATGTTTGTAAAAAGATTATCCGTGAGTATGAACGTATTCTATTAAAGATAAGCAGACATAATGTTTGCATTTTATTTAATATGATATATATATATATATATATATATATATATATATATATGCGTGTGTGTGTCTGAGAAACAAACAATTGATCGCTGACTTAATGTACGTTTACGCTTTTTAGAAATAAAAGACTCTCTGGCATAAATAATAAATATTACTCATTGTTTATTTTGTTGTTGTTTTTTATTTTGCATCTCTCTCTTTCCTCTTAAAAATTTAAGAAATATAGCACATCCGGTCGCTTGAGTCTGCTTCTCGAATAAAAAAATGATTTTTGCACAAAAAAATAAAAGAAAAAAAAAGTTCGTTGTAAATATATCAATGGTCTTGTTTCGTCTGCTATCGAATACAGTATTTCGTCTATTTCGGGCGTTTGAAAATATAATTGCGCTCGAAAAAAAAAAACGGATATTCTCCGTTCATTCATAAAAATCATAAGTGCTACCCGAAGTTTAAAAATATTTAGGTCGACCCCAACAAAACATACGATATTGGCGCGTCTAAAAAGCCTAATTTGTACAGGATTGTATTGTACGGAAGTTGGCTATTTTTAACACTTAACACTTTAACTTAACACTTTAAGATTAAGTTTGTTTTCGTTTTGATTTTTTTTTCTTACCAAAATTGTGACGCCTTCAGAATTTGTTGACACATAGCATTATCAAAAAGGACTGAACATGATTCATTTGGACGTATTCAGATTATCGAGCCATGTTGACTGAAATGAGACCTCCCGAATAATGTCATCTTCAAAAGCTAGAAAATTCACTAAGGATAAAAACGTATCTATCTATCTATCTATCTATCTATCTATCTATCTATCTATCTATATATATATATATATATATATATATAAATGAATATATATATATATATGTGTGTGTGTGTGTGTGTGTGTGTGTGTGTGTGTGTGTGTGTGTGTGTGTGAAGAGGATAATCCAAAAGATTATATTCTATTAATATAATTTATTAATTAGATAAAAATAGAGAGCTCGATGTATAATATATTTAACGAGTGGAAAACTCGATGGATATTATATATAATGAGTAGGAAGGACGGTTATAAAACAAGTTTTATTTCGATAGTGAAAACTTACTTACATTGTCTCATTCAAACCGTTTTTTAACGTTCTGAATATATATATATAGCGATCCGCAGACAGAACTACTTCGCTGTATCACAGCTCATCAGTATGGTTGGACATCCGACTGCTTCTAGCCAGGATTGAAACCCGACCGAATTGACGATTCTATCTCTGAGCTATGGGCGCTCGGTAAAGGAAGGCGGACTTCAGCGTGTTATATACAATGCAAACATACACCAAAAGCTGAGAGTGTTCAAATTCATGACTGAATGAACTTGAGTAGCTACTGTTTTTTCAAAGTCTACCATTCCACTATAGTGATCAATCAGGGTGTGTGAGCATATATATATAACTGAGGGTGTAGTTATAATATATATTAGCCTTCGTACTTGTTCTAATTTATTGTTTATAAACATTTATTCAATTATTAATTTCTTTTATTTGTTTGCTTTATTTCATTGCTTATTTTTCTCTTACTGGTGTGTTATTTGTCCATTCGCTTTCTTCTGCATTTCCCTCCTGGACGTTCAGCACTTTTATCCCATATCGTTTTGTTTATATGCGAATTAAAATGGCCGCCGACAATATAGTACATAAAAACGAAAGTGAAGACGATAAGACAAAAAAAGAGAGAAAGAAAGAAGGAGAGATAATGAAAGTGATACTTCCTGACATAGAATGAAGTAAATGAAGGCGAATAAGGAGAATAAATAAAAAAAAAATAAAAAAAATAATAGAGAAAGGAAAAATAGGTCTGGTTTTTATCCGAAGAATAAGATAAACAATACATTTTAATTTGCCGGCAATTGGTTTCGACCTCTTCTTTAGGATACGATCGAACCAAGCGCTTCTTATCTATCAGAGTTTATACAATGAGTGTATTTATTACTTGGGGTACATTATGGAACTTGAAAAGATAGGATATGCAGCCGACAATATTTGCAAGCAAAAACACACACACACACACACACACACAAGTATACAAACATACGCACGCAGACAACAATTTTTAACTGACCTTTAAGCATGCGCAGTCCTGGGGATAGGAAATAGAGAATTTGAAACAGAGATAAGAATTACGAATAATGATCTTCGAAGCTGTCGTTATATCAGCTTCTATTTTTCGCTACTTATTACTTGTTTACGATCCAAAAGTACATTTCGTATCTGCGTATGCCTTTAAGAAAGAAAGAAAACCTGTGGAAGAGCCATAGTAGGGCACGTCCTCTAGTAAAATATAAGTACAGACGAAAAAGAAAAAACTGATAGGTAGTCGCTAATCGCTGACTTTTGCGCAAGGGATTTTAAAATGATTTTCATCTTAGGGAAAATTTTTAAAATTGACTTAGCCTAATCATTTAGCTTATGGTTGATGGCTAAAGTGATGAAGGTGTGTGATAAAAATAAAGGTGGCAAGAAAGGAAGATTTTCTAAGCATAACTTCTTCTTCTTCTTCTTCTTCTTCTTCTTCATATCTCTCTATCCCCGGTGGCTCTTAACACGCTTTCTCCTACCCTCGTTCTATCATCCACCTAATCAAGCCCTTCAAATATGTTATCCGTTGCTTTCTCCTGTCTCTTTTTTCCCTCTATCTGGCCTGTTAGTATCAGATTCTCGAAGCCCTCCTTCCTTATTTCATGTCCCAGGAAATTTAGCTGTCTCTTCTTGATGCTCAGTATTCATTTCTTTTTCGTTTCCATCCTTTCCAAAATTTCATCATAGCTCATATGCTCAATATATGATATTGCCAGTATTTTCTGTAGAACCACATTTCAGTTGTTTCCCGTTTTTCGTTCATCTTTGATGATATTGTCCAACATTCACTGCCATATTGAAGAACTGACATAGCAATCCAGTACTCTTTTACAGCGAAATTTTCCTGTCTGTTCATACTCAACTTCTGGAACGCGTCCTTCTCCATGCCAATTCGCTTTTGGATCTAACTGTTGTAAAAGCCGAATGTATGGGGTGGCCAGTGAAGATCGAACTCACTAACTCAGCGAGACAAACCATTACACGACGCCGGGGTGCCCAGAAATACGCTAATGCCGATTTTCTAAGCGTCGCTTAGATATGACTCAATGCCGGAAGTATGAAGCACCCAGTGGGGTCGAATTCAAGAATCACTACTGTAATCAAGAATCTCTACAGGCAACAAACTACCTGCATACGAACAGGTAACGAATTCAGCAAATATGCAAAGATAGAAAGGGGCGTAAGAAAAGGATGTGTCTTTTCACCGTATCTATTCAACTTGTACAGCGAAACTATTCTGAGGACTCCAGATGTTATAAACAGCATTCGGAGGACCCTAGATGTTATGAACAGCATTCCGAGGACCGTAGATGTTATGAACAGCATTCTGAGGACCCTAGATATTGTGAACAGCATTCAGAGGACCCTAGATGTTATGAACAGCATTCTGCGGACCCTAGATGTTATGCCAGGATTAGTAATCGGAGACCACAATTTGAACAACATAAGGTACGCAGATGATACAGTGCTGATTGCAAACACGGAAAAGAAATTACAGTGCCTTTTATAGAAGGTAGCTAAAGAGAGTGACAAAAAAAAGACTACAAATAAACTGCAAGAAAACCGAATGCACGGTCATCAGCAAATAGAACAGCCTAAAATGCCAAATACAGCTAGGGGTTACTAAAATCAAGCAGGTACAAAAATTTAAATACCTGGGAAGTGTTCTAACAGAAGACGGTAAATGCGATACAGAGATCCGAAGGCGAATTGGAATGGCAAAGGACGCGTTCCAGAAGCTGAGTAAAGTATTAAGAAACAAGAAAATTTCACTAGAAACCAAAAAGAGAGTACTGGATTGTTATTTGATGTTAGTTCTTCAATATGGCAGTGAATGCTGGACAATATCATCAAAGATGAAGAAAAAAAAACTTGAAGCAACTGAAATGTGGTTCTACAGAAGGATGTTGCGGATATCATGGACCAAGCATGTGAGCAATGATGAGGTTTCGGAAAAGATGGTAATGAAGGGAAATTAATGCTGAGCATCCGGAAGAGACAGCTAAAGTTCCTAGGACATGCAATGAGGAAGAAAGGATTATAGAACCTGATACTAACAGGCTAGATAGAGGGAAAAAGCAGAAAGCAGAGGATAATATATTTGAAGGGCCTGAGCAATGGTGCAACAGGAGAAACCGTGTTAAGAGCCACCAGGGATAAGGAGACGTGGAAAGCCATGATCTCTTACGTCCTGAAAGGACACGGCGCATAGAAGAAGTATCGTTTGAGCCTTGATTTGAAGAGCTTAACTTTATAGTGCTCAGGCGAGTATCCACGTGAGACCATGTCCCACAAACAGGCAGTTGTTTGAGGAGAACGTTTTTGTCTCATTTGAAACATAGGGGAAATGACGTTGTTTCGCTCCCGTTGAACTATGTCCAATAAGGAACAACGGTATCTCATTTCAAATAGCCTGTATCCTCTAAAGAACAGGGTTGTTTTTAAATTTGAATAGTCTCAGTAGAAGAAAATATATGGTTTCATTATTTTCAATCATTCCTCACCTTCCGAGGGTATCTTTGCAAGTGGGAGACAAAAGGACACTAATTAGGTACAGGTGTTAATTGTAATTGAAATTCTAACCTCTAACTCTAATCTCAGGATTAATTAGCGGGATTTCGTGGGTCGTTGTTTTAAAAAAAATGGCGTTTACTAAGGTATTTCCACATAAAACCTCATTTAAGAGTAAACTTACGGCTACATTAGTTGGAACACCGCTTCCTGTACTATCACCAAAGATAAGCAACTTAGCCAGTACCTAGATAGCCGAAGATTTGGGAATACCATGTACTGTAAAAGCTTGGATATGTGCATGTGTTATAATGGATAATTGCTTAGAACTAGTAATCGGTGAGCCGAGTTCTTCAACTTGACCGCGACCTTTGCTTTTTTTTTTCGTTTCGTTGCAATGTATAACAAAGGAGGCAGATGTCACCTCAGAGCGAAAATCGAGATAAAACAGAAGACAAAGATTTTTCGAGTACGCAACAGAAACAAGATTACATAATTATATTTTTAAAAAAAGACATTAAAATCCTTTCTGGATTTTTCGTAGAGGTTTATCCCTAGTTTACTTTTTAGGACCACATTTCCATTTCCTTCTAAAATCTCATTCTCTTTCACACGCAGAAACCCCTCCCCAGTGCGTCTTAGTAGTATTATTGCCTGGCTTGGCTTGTGGATCTAAACTTATTTATAAATGGAACCATGTCTCTGTGTGTGTCTGTGTGTGTGTATCCGTTACCTATAGACTCCGAAACGTCTGTACCAATTTTCTTGAAAATTTACACAGTTGTACTATAAGCGTCTGAGAGTGTTCTTAGCTAGGTTTTGCGTTGAGGTACCCCCGATAAATAATCGAAAAAATCGGGTTATAGAAGGAGTGGTCCGATTTTAATCAAATTTGATACATTCATAGACAAAGACATAAGAAACGATATTCAGAAGTTTCAGGTTGCAGTTCTTACAATAGTGCAGAAAATTTGATATCGATACCAGGAAATGAAAATTTGACTTACATCCATTCATTTTTCTTTCAGTCTACGGTTTCGTTTTAACTGGAAATAACTATTGCTTTTTAGACTTTCGTGCCAACGTCCAAAGAGTCTGAGCTCCAGGACCATGGATTAGTTTTAAAGCTTTCATTACACCCGAGCAACGCGCGGGCTATACTGCTAGTAATCAATAAAAAACACATTTCTAAATGAAAGTAATTGCTATTTTATTCCGCGTTTCAAATTTTAGTGACGCATTCCCTTCCGAGATATAACTTTTTCATGTCCAATTTTTACAGTAATTTTCACCCTGTAGAAGGCCAAGGGCCGCTCAAACTAGAAGTTTTGTCTAATAAAGAGTTTATTGATGAAATCAGTTTGATAAGTAAAATAAAAGAACCTGGCAGTATTTACACGATTCGGACTATTATCCTCATCTTTTTTGCCATTTGTACGACGTTTCGGCCGTTGTCCACTCCGGCTTTCTTCAGGTGCTAGGAATTTCGAACCGAAACCTTTATTTCAATAACTTTAAGGACACATGGCCCAGTGGATATAGACGTTGGTTAGTGCCTGACTTAACTCTTAGAGTTGTGAGTTCAATACCAGGCTACAGCAGTGGTGAACAAGTAACTTGCAGGGTTAGAGGGAGATAACTCATGACTTCCAATCGTGGCTTTACGCAAGGACTGAGAATGATATAGCCCAGTGATTGTAATAAAGGGTTCGGTTCGAAATTCCCAGCACATGAAGTAAGCCGGAGCGTAAAACGGCCGACATGTCGTACAAATGGCAACAAAGCTGAGCACAATAGTTCAAATCTCGTCTCATCTCAGAAATATAGACAAAAGAACCTGGCGGTAGAATTATAACAAACCCCAGATACACTGATATCAAAACGTTAAAGATACAGGAACTTTCGTCCTTTTTTTTTATAATTTTTTATAGCCTTTCACTCTCAAACAATGCAACAGAGCCACTAACACGAAGGAGTTTACTGAGTGCGAATGCATATAAAATAAAACATTATTAAGGAGCTAGAGAAATATAAGAACATGGATTAACAGGATAGAAGATAACGACTGACATTGCATTTTTATTTTTGAAAGTCAAGCCTGACTGAAAAGCAAGAATCCGGAAGGGGATTCTACAAATGAGAACAAAATTATAAGAACAAAAGAAAAATTAAATGAAAAAGAAAATATATTTTTTTTTATAATCATATCGCCCCAACCAAGGCGGTTTACTGCCAATGGTGCGCATGGTATAACATAAGAGGAAGATAATGAGGAAGAGGAACAGGTTATAGGGGGGGGTCAGGAAGTGGGTAAGAGAAGGATGAGAATACTGGTGCGATGAGAGTGGAGTGGACGGAGAAAGGAGCATGATAGAGAGGATGCAAGTCAGTGAGATAGGAGATGACTATTGACTTTACATTTAAATTCTTGGAGATTGTAGCTGTCGGGGAAGCAAATAAACGGAAGGGAATTCCACAGGCGGGAAGTGCGAGAAAAAAAGCGGTAGAGTAGAATTTGCGTTTACATTTTATTGGTTTCACAGTAAAAGGGTGGGACCTAGTTGCTAATCTAGTGGCTCGAGTACATTCATGCATAGCGGGAACGGGTGAGCTAAGTTCATCGAAGCTGAAGCCGTGAAAGTGTTTGTAGAAGTGACACGGGAAAGCCACATTACGCCGATGTGAAAGTGACTGTATCTGGGCTGCCAAATCGGGATCGATCACATTACAGATTCTTCGTTCAATTTTGTCAATATGAAACGGTTATCATAAAACCTACGGCCAGTTCAAATGTAAAATTATGGGACCTTGCTGCCACTCTAGTACTGCGATTAAATTCGAAGTCTCGCTACCGTAGAGGAGACTTCATCGGAACAGCGTGAAAGTATTTATAGAAAGGTTGTAGCTAATATGCAGTACAGCGGCGGGAAAGTGACCGAAGTCGAAATGCCAGGTCAAGATGAATAACATTGCAGATTCTTATTTGAATTTTATCAAAGATCACCAAATACAAAGCAGTAGCACAGGTGAGTGATTTGATGCATCTTGAAGCCTTAATAAGCAGATTTAATCTTTTCGTTGCATTTTTCTTTCTTTATATCGTTATTTGCTATATACTGCCGCTGGATATGGACAAACAACGAGAGACATTTATATTCAAAAATATAGTCTTAAATTTTATTCTTCGTTAGTGACGCTTGTGTGGAGCAGGAGGGTAGCCGGAGAGAGTCGCACGCACGAATTTGTCGTCGGGAATCGGAAGCTAGCGGGCATTCTGTCTCGGCAGCCAAAAATTCTGTACTTTATACAGTCTTAAAACTCACACGCATTTTTGCTTGTTCAGATTATTGCTCTCATGATGGCATCTATGGATGGATATATCTGTTAACCACCCTTGTCCCCAGTTGATTTTTATCTATGTTCGGATGTATTTGTCAATCATATCCTTACTGGCCATCGCCTTTCAAGCAATATTCTAAGCATTTTTGAATGGTATCAGTCTTATCCGCACTTCGCCTGGATGACATGATTTATATATATATATATATATATATATATATGAACAGAATAGACGTCATAGTACACCTTACACCTTAGAATTCTTTTGGCCAACACATTATCAAAGGCGTACATTGGAAAATTTTAAAAAATTAATCAAGGACACAGTAATATAACGTTTGAGAATGGAAGTTGGAACACGATTAAAACAAATTTTAATCAAAAATTAATTAAAATGTAAAAGGGGTGTAAACATAAATTTCCACAAGAGTAATAAAAAAAAGAAACTTACAAACCCATATATAGTCAAATATCGTCTTAAATTTTATTATGTGGAGCAGGAGGGTAGCCGGAGAGAGTCACACGCACGAATGTGTCGTCGGGAATCGGAAGCTAGCGGGCATTCTGTCTCGGCAGCCAAAAATTCTATACTTTATATAGTCTTAAAACTCACACGCATTTTTACTTGTTCAGGTTATTACTCTCTTGACGTCATCTATGGCTGGATATATCTGTCAACCACCCTTGTCCCCAGTTGATTTTTATCTATGTCCGGATGTACTTGTCAATCATATCCTTACCAGCCATCGCCTTTCACGCAATATTCTAAGCATAGTTGAACGGTATCAGTCTTATCCGCACTTCACCTGGATGATATATATATATATTTGAACAGAGTAGACGTCATAGTACACCTTACACCTTAGAATTCTTCGGCCAACACATTATCAAAGGCGTACGTTGGAAAATTTAAAAGAATTAATCAAGGACACAGTAATATAATGTTTGAGAATGGAAGTTGGAAAACGATTAAAACAAATTTTAATCAAAAATTAATTAAAATGTAAGAGGGGTGTAAACATAAAGTTCCACAAGAGTAATAACAAAGGAACTCACAAACCCTCCAACAAACGTAAGGAGCAAATAAAGCGCTCCTTTTGTCTGCACAGACTGGGTTGGTGAATCTTTAAATATACAGCCTCAAGAACACGAAGATGGTATGACGAACGAGCGCTGTGCAGAATCGTGAATCATGTGTCCTCGTAACAAGAGGCACAGTCATGTCTGTCGAGTGAATGTTGTCCAGTGGCCGAATCATGGACGGCTTGAGTGGTTCCTATAGAACGGCACTGACTACCCGAACGCACATTAGCAGGGACGTGCTGCGCAACCCAGGCTTCCAACCTCAGATTGATACATCCTATGTATACCACATCGCATCGGCATTTAAACGTATAAACAACTGAACTCTTAAGAATATATATTATCTAGTTACATGTTAGTCAATCAATTAAGTGCCATACATTATCCACGCTTGGGTGATCATGTCCCGAAAGAGACATGACTAACTGCGCAGTTTCAGTTAACCACCCAAGTTTTTGTTCACCTCTGCTGTGACCAGATATTGAACTCAACTTTTTGGGGTCAAGTCACATCTGGCTGTACGTTGTGGTGCAGTGGATATTGACTCGGAACGACGAATCGGGAAGCCGAGTTCGAAATCCAGTTTAATTCCTTCCAGTCAAATACCCTTAAGAATAGTATTAATCCGTCTCTTCTCTCCTGTTATGGGTTAAATAATAGGACAGATTGGGTTCTATAGCTTTTTCAGGCAACCTGTCTACCACAGAAAACAATGTCAACCTATTGCGGGATAATCTTCTGCCAAATCAGTTATGTCTTTTTTGAGACATGATCGCACAAAGCATGTATCTTAACTGACTGACTGGCATATCTGGATTATTTTAACTAACGCATTTATCTACTGGATCATGTGGGGCAACATGAGTAAATTTTGCGGACTTATTAAATTTGGACTAAGTAAAGGTTTTGGTTTGAAATCCCAACTTATATCACCAAAAAATGCCAGATATTATGACGCAATCTTGTCCATCAACACCTGAAGATTGTGTTTAAGCATCAAACTGCCACCGCAAGTCGATAATGCTACTAAGATGCCAAGAGTTACTGAAGTATGAAAGCCAATTAAAAAACCGTCTGTCTTCCTGAAACATGTTTTTTTTTTTAATTATCCTTTCTTCTCGCTACAGTCTATGGAGGTTTGTCACAAGACCGTAGCAGGCAGAGATATGAGAAACCGAAATAGATTTCCAGAGGTCTAATTTAGAGAAAAAGAAAATCAACCAATCAATCAATCAATCAATCAAGAAAGAAAGAAAGAAAGAAAGAAAGAAAGAAAGAAAAAGAAAGCTATTTAATTTAGTTCTAAAAAAGAAACTATTAAAAACAGAACTGACTCTTGAATTTACTTATTTCAATAGTAAAACGATAATCTTATAGTGGGCTTCTTTCCATGCGGTCGTGAAAAGCTCATCAGACAATTATATATATATAAAAGAATATATATATATATATATATATATATATATATATATATATATATATATATATTCTTTTGCATTTCCTGTCAACCAGGCGACGCGCAGATAAGACTGATACTGAAATAACTGAAGCCTTAAATTTTTAGCGTATTGATTACCTAAAGATTCTATGTCTTTTATTTCTGTTCGGATCTTCTGTGTCTTTGGATTTGTCAGAATTGTCTGAAGAGTAGGTTATTATTGTTTGCGCATTTTCACTTTTCACTTTATCTCAGAGTTAGAGTGACCTCGTTTAATGTTATTTCGGGGACGATTCCATTTCCAAGAATGTACCTGATTGCTCCCTGAATGTAAGTGGTTAGAAAGAAAGAAAGAAAGAAAGAAAGAAAGAAAGAAAGAAATCGTATAATTTAGAGATGAGAAAAAGAAAGCAAATAGAAAAGAAAGAAAAGTAATAATTTAGAGATAAGGACAAAAAAGAAAGAAAGAAAAAAGAAAGAAAGAAGGAAAGAAAAAGGAAAAAGATCACATAATTTAGAGATAAGGAAAATAAAACAATAAGAAAAGAAAGAAAAATAGTAATTAAGACATAAGAAAAAGAAAGAAAGAAAGAAAGAAAGAAAAAGGAAAGAAATATCATTTAATTTAGATATAAGAAAAAGTAAGAAAGAAAGAAAGAATGATAATTTAATATAGAGAAAAGAAAGAAAGAAAGAAAGAAAGAAAGAAGCTATTTAATTTAGATATTAGGGATGTAAAAGAAGAAAAAAATTTATTTAATTTCACAAAATAAATAAATAAGAAAGAAAAAAAAAGAAAGAAAGAAAGAAAGAAAAATGAAATGAGGAAGAAAAAAGAAAGGTATTTGATTTCGGTATAAAGACGAAATATTATTTAATTGAAAGAAAGATAGAACATTATTTAATGTAGAAGCAATACATAGAAAGAAAGAAAGAAAGAAAGAAAGAAAGAAAGAAAGAAAGAAAGAAGCTATTTAATTTAGATATTAGGGATGTAAAAGAAGAAAAAAATTTATTTAATTTCACAAAATAAATGAATAAGAAAGAAAAAAAGAAAGAAAGAAAGAAAGAAAGAAAGAAAAATGAAATGAGGAAGAAAAAAGAAAGGTATTTGATTTCGATATAAAGACGAAATATTATTTAATTGAAAGAAAGATAGAACGTTATTTAATGTAGAAGCAATACATAGAAAGAAAGAAAGAAAGAAAGAAAGAAAGAATAAAAAATGAATATCATAATCAAAATATGACATTAAGTGTAATCAATAAGAAATAATAAAGCGTTTTAAACAGAAGAAAGACTGAAAAAAAAGAAAGAAAGAAATATTGAATAAAAGAAAGCATAAATGAAAGATGCACAAAATGGTCGAGTGGGTAGAGGCATTAATAAATCGAAGCCAATCTGCCACAATTCTGTATAATAAGCATAAGAGCTGACCACATCAAAGGCATTCTGATGGCAAGAAATACACCAGATTCGTCTTCTTACGTTGTTCGCACAACAGTTCATCCGAGAATAAAAACAGGCCGAAGCAACTAATTCAGAAAAGCGAGCCAATAATTCTTGGCAGCCATGCTAGGGAATCCATGTAGAAAGAACGCGAATGAATCAGATGGAATGAAAATCGTCGATGAAAGAATTTAATGAACAATGTTATAGACGTTACGACATAAGTAAAGTATGTAAGATAGACTACGGGAAAACTTGTGTATTTAATTTTTTGCATTTTCTTCTTAACCCATAATTCCATTTAAAACATTAAAAAAAATTATAAAAGAATCGTTAACCATGGGAACCTTACTACTGTGGTTAATTTAAAACATTGTAATAGTTAATAACATTTAACAATAAATACCCGTAAACAGTGGGGTGGATGAAAGAATCTAACCACGCAGTTGTTCTTCCTTTCTTTCTTTTTTTTTTTTTTTTTTTTGCCGGACTGAGGCTAAATCTTCCTTTCTTATCCAGTTCACATGTAATGCAGCTTACAATCCCTTGGCGTTGTTTGCCTATAGAAATATATCTTCAACTAATATAGAATATATTTCTGACTCACAGTTCCCTATTTGGGAAAAGTACTAAGAATCGCTGTAATCGTTTCCGAAATATTTCCTCACAAGTGACATACCAGTTAAATGCAGCCCGTTCGAATTTGGAATCTTAAATATGACTTCTGCAAAAACACAGAAGAACCTGTTTGGAATGATTTCAAGTAAAATTCTTCTTCTTTTTTCTTTTCTTTCTTTCTAGCACATTCCATTCTGCTTGTTGTGTTTATATGTGTTATATTTTCTTAGCACAGGGCTTCTGTAAATACGTATAGATAATTTTGTATATAAATCGCTGAGAACATAGCATGTTTGTAATTACTTTTCTTTCAGCTATTCCGTTTAATCCGTGAAATAATGTGTTATATCATTGATAAGTTAATGTCTTTGATGAGGGAAATGCAAATAGGAGAATAAAACTTTCTTACCTAGCTTCGCCATTATCTCTGTAAAGCCAACGTGGCACGGTACTATTAAACTCTATTATATCCAAGAATTTAAACATCAAAGAAAGATATGAGATTAGTATGCGATTAAACAGCATAAGTTTATAGCTTGAAAAACAGACATTAATTGTTATGGAAATAGTTCTGCCATTAAATACCAAATGGGGGAAATATTTTATAAATTTCAGCCGAAAAGCAGTATCAGTTGATCGATAAATGCCAAATATATCATTGCAGGAAGAAGTATAATATAATCATTACAATATAATATATAAATCATCCTCAATTTCGCTGTATAACAGCTCTTCAGTGCGGCTAGATTAACCGTTTTTGCCTCAAGTCAGGAATGAAACCCGACTGATATAACACCGGGCCATTTGGGCAAATGTCAAAGAAAGGCTGATTTCAAAGCGTGTAATGTATCTTTACAAACTGTAAAGAACGCCAGCAGTGAAAGTGTTGTATCTGATAAAAGCTTCAGACGGGAGTTCTCTACCGTAACCAGAGAACATCGCGTGTAAAGCCGTAAATAACTATATATATGAAAATGTAAATCATTTTCACAACAATGAGTCAACATTGCCTGATGACGAGGTAAAATCTCGAAACGTAGAAACTTCCGTGGAACAATGTAAATTAAATTAATTTTAATAAAAAACAAATTTAATTATGCTCATATATATATATATATATATATATATATATATATATATATATATACATGTAATTATTCAATTACTTTATCTATCTATCTATCTATCTATCTATATATATATATATATATATATATATATATATATATATATTTTAATCCAGATACTTTAATCCAAGTGAAAAAAGCAGGAAGGTAAATTCCAAAAACCCGATCCAAATTAATATTAAAAATTTTATTTTAATATTAAAAAATGATACAGGAAGAGAGCTCCATGTAATAAAATATTACAGAGCAAATATAAATTAAAAAAGGATTAATTCAGTGATGTTGAATGAACATTTCGATGTGAAAATCCCCACGGGGGATAACATATCACCTCAGCAAAAACGATTTTTCGGTTGCTGAGGTGATGTGTTATCCCCCGTGGGGATTTTCACATTGAAATTGTCATTCAACATCATTGAATTAATCCTTTTTTAATTTATATACATATATATATATATATATATATATATATATATATATATATAATTATTTTATCACTATTTATAGTTTTTGGTCATAATTAAATTAGACCAGTACACAGTTGTATTAAAAAATGTTCAATACAATTATATTATAGAACTTTGGAATATTTCTACATTTATAAACGAGGTATATTACTCAACCCAGGTTTCTGCCATCTGGTGTTTTTAGGCGATATGTAGTAAATGTTTATACATTTTTTTTTTTTTGGGAACGCTCACATAACAATGCAAGTGTTCAAAATATCACACACACTGAAAAATATAACAGTACCAAACTGAAAACTGAACAATTTCTTACCAGAATCAGATGAAAAACGTTATTCTTCCTAAAAAAAAAAATACGCATGATGAAAAAGAAAAGTACTTGAGTAAATTCAATCTTAAAATGAGGAGTTATTTGTTTTTAATTATTTCACCCCAAGCAAGGTGGTACCGCCACTGATGTGCAGGGATGGGGGCTACATAAAAGAGTTGAAGTTTTAGGCAGGAGGAGAGTGAAGAGAAAGACGAACCAGCTACAGGGTGTGGGGGGCGAAAGAGAAAGCGCAAGGAAAGGATGTGAACACAGTAGTGAAGACAGTTGTGAAGGTAGAGAGAAAGGAAAAGAACAAGATACACTTGGTAATCCCTGCAATCAAAGAATTAATTAAATTTGAAATATACATGATTTCCATATTAGACCAAATAATTTTTTAAAAAAATCAACAACAGCTTCCAAAAATTATTAAACACTAAAGTAAAAAAATTAAAAAAAAAACAGCAAAATATTCTTATTAGAGGAAACAAATGTAACAACATTTATGAAATAAACCCAAAGAAATACGAAAAAAAAATAAATGCGGAAATCACCAAAACCTACAAAAAAATCCCGGATTCCCATATTGAAAATATTACCAAAGAAGTTAAATTTATTACAGATAAACTAAATTTAAGCCAAAAAAATAGAAATTTTAACCGGTAGACAAGCCTTCCAAACAATCAAAGATCACAAAAGAGATTTTCTCAATAACCACTCATACCGGCTTATAAATCCAACAAAAGCAGTCAGTCAGTTAAGTGCCATACACGATACACGCTTGGGCGATCATGTCTCTTTCGAGACATGACTGACTGGGCAGAAGATTATCCCGCAGTAGGTTGCCATTGCTTTCTGCAGTAGACTGGTTGCCGACCAAGGCTATAGAACCCAATCTGTTCTGCTATTTAACCCATAACTGGAAGGAATAGACGGATTAATACCTTTCCCAAGGGTATTTGCGCGTAAGTGAATACAATGGATTCAACTGGAATTCGAACTCGGCTCCCCGGCTTCTCGTTCCGAGCCGATATCCACTGGAGCACAACGCACAAGTGGGCAAAATAAGCCATCAAATATGAAAAAAAAAAGTATTTGAGACTTACTAAGAATTGACACTTAAGTTAAGTAAAAAATCAAAATAGGACAAATATTTTTTAAACTGATCGATAAACACTTTCCAAAAAGCTCAGAACTAAAAAAAATTTTCAATAGGAATACAATCAAACTGAATTATAGCTGTACTAGTCATTTAGAAAATTTTATAAAGAAACAAAACACCAGACACCTAAATAACAACGTACAAAACAAGATCATTTTACTCCAGGCAAGGCATTAATGTCACGTGGATGCAAGGGGTTACTGGGAGTGAAAGACAATGAGAGGATTTTAGTGAGGAGAAAGGAAACAAAAGAACAGATTATAGAGAGACTGAAGATGAATATATACTGGGTGCGGCAGAAATAACTTCCATAAATACTTTCATTAATATCTCGCACTTAATGTTAAAAGTGGTATGCCTATGAGATATTTCTGCCGTTCTCTCTCTCTCTCTCTCTCTCTCTCTCTATATATATATATATATATATATATATATATAATAAATTATACTTTAGAACATGTAAAAACTACAATCTTCTACAAAAGTGTACACTTTGTTAAGATATTGAAAGAAAATGTATCATCAGGTAGTTAGTAATGATAGTAACTGATGGCAGTTAGTAATGATGGCACCTGTTTTAAATTAATGTTTTGAACGTTGTAAATATTTTCTTTGTTCCTTAATCATTTGTACATATATATATATATATATATATATTGTGTTGAGTTGTAAGGATGCTCAATGTCAAGATTGGTGTTTTTCAGGAATTTACTGATGAAAATATATTTTAGCAAGCAGGGTTTTTTTTTGTCATAAAGTGCTCGACATCGAGATAGAGATAAGGATTAATGGGGAGAATTTTCCACTTAACTTAGCAGAGTCATGCCAACTTCGAAGTTTTGTGAAGGCACAATGATGGCCTTAGTCTTTCAGGGTTGTTTTTCCTATCTTTGAAGTTGGCATAACACTGCTCAGATAAGTAACAAACTTATCCACAATAATCCTATATATATATATATATACTACCGACCATAATTATTAGGCCACCCAAGTATTTTAAAAAAAGATGTTTTTCTTACTATTTCTTAGCATGTATTGCCAAGTGAATAATTGTAAATGAAAATAGAATGGTTCTTTTGTTATATTGCACAATAACATGTGCATGAAATAAATTTATAAATATTTAATAATTACCTATATTGCAGTTTCATCAATGAAAGAATGAAAAATTAGGGGGATTCGGACGAGTTTTTCTTTGTCTCCTTGCCCTTTAAAATTCTGCAAAGTAATAATAACAAAAGAACCATTCTATTTTCATTTGGCAATAAATACTAAAAATAGTATGAAATACATCATTTCTTTTAAAAAGCTGGTGTGGCCTCATAATTATTGCATGTAGTATATATATATATATATATATATATATGTGTGTGTGTGTGTGTGTGTGTGTGTGTGTGTGTGTGTGTGTGTGTGTGTGTGTGAATGAATATTCTAAGAAGTAATCCGTAGAAAACACAATATAAATAAAAGAGACAACATGAAAGCTGTTCTTAGTTTTAGCCGACGCATTTCGTCATTCGACAGACTTTTTTCAAGGCGATCGAAATTATTTTATTTTGCACAATGTAACTATGGAAACGAAAGCAAAATTTTTTAGTCACTCGAACGTTTTTCAAATTTTAAGGCGCGCATACATGTTTATCAAGATTAACTGAAATTTCATCTTAAATTATGTCACTCAGCAGCGTCTAAAATTTTTAAAAATGTAAAACAAGACCAGTAAATATGAAAAGATAACATGAGAAAGATTTCACACCCGCTTTATCATCAAGACAATCTTAAACTCAAGTCTATGATCGTGACGATTTATGTAAATCCTGAAAGTCATGTTCCTTTTGTGAAAGTTTCCTCTTATTCGAATTAACGTACTTGGTGTATTGGGCAATACACGGACGGGTCTTATGTCGTCGTAGATGTTCGACTTCCTTATATAATCTCAGTTCTTGTTTTTGGAGATCATTTCTCGCTATGTATGCTTTACAGAGAATTACAGTTTCTTCTTTTTCCAACTTTTGTGTTGACGATTTCAAGAATCCGTTGACACAAAAAGGGAAAGAATCGAGTGAAGACTCGACGCGTGCCTCTGTAAGCAATGGGGAATAACTTATTCCGCCATGCAGCTTTGGAGAAAGTCTTTTCTCATTTCTGGGGAAATGAGTGAAAAATTAGGAACTGTTTGTGTGTGTGTGTTTTTGCTTCCTTTTTTATTTTTTATTTTTATTTTTTATTTTTTTTTGGCTAAGTGTGTGTTTTTTGCTTTTCATGTCGACAGTATGCATATTCTAAGTAATCCGTGGAAAAGAAACAAGAGTAAAACAGAACATAGTATTAACCGACGCGTTTTGTTATCCAACGGACGTTTTCGATAAATGATAATATACATTTACAGATATGGAAAGAGCTACTAAGATATATTTCAAGATATATATATATATATATATATATATATATATATATATATATATATATATATATATATATTAATTTATTCAGGAATTATAACATGAATATGTTGTAATATCACTAAAGAATTAGCTATTTTGTTTTCGACACTTCTTGTGTCTTATCAAGTGATGAGGTTTATTTCAAGTTAAAGGGTTTTAAAAAGTTAAAAACAAGTAAAACCCCCTTAAAAAGGGAAGCATTGTTGTATAGACAGTGTGGACCAATCTTAGATAGATAGATAGATAGATAGATAGATAGATAGATAGATAGATAGATAGATAGATAGATACGGAGACGAATGCTAACATTTATTTTCATGTGTAGAGAGGACTAAAAAGATATATTTACATATATGGAGAGGACTGATACTATTTATTTACAGATATTAATAGAACTTCTAAATTTATTTACAGGCATGGAGAGGACAGCTGATATTTATTTATTGATATTTAGAGGAATTTTTATATATATCTACGGATGACAAGATGGCTGAAAAGTTATATTTACAGATATGGAAAGAACTAATCAGTGGTATTTACAAAAATGGCGAGGACTGACAAGATATATTTACAGATATGGAAAAGACTGCTAGGGTATATTTACTGATAAGTAGAGGATTGCTAAGATTTATTTACATGTGGGGAAGTCTGATCATATATATTCACAAATATGGAAAAGATTGATAATTTATAGAAGATAAGATAAGGAGATAAACTGATAAGATATATTTACAACCGTGGAATAAACTGATAGAATATATTTACAAATATGGAGAAAAATGATTTATGTATATGCAGATATAGAGAGCACTTATAGGATATATTTACAGATGTGTAGATGAGTGTTAATTATATTGAGAGACATGGGAAGTACTGATAGGATATATTTGCAAAGTTGATGACGATGATAACACACATTTATTTGAAGTTTACCTTCAACTTGAAACAGCTTTCATGATCTGGCATGTCAATTACCTAAGACATAGTTCTATTCCAACGACGTGTAACGCAATTTTCCGTGAATAAGCACCTACCCTGACTCTGAGGGAGTGATGCTAGAGCTGTGAAACCTTGCATGCCTTCATGTCGGCTCTTCTTATAATAACTGCATTATTTCTTTCGAGATAGGTTATATAAAGAGAGAGAGAAAGAGAGAGAGAAAGAGAGAGCTGGAAATTTCATCAGCTGACTATAGAGCAATGATGCTAGAGCCGTGAAACCTTGCATACCTTCATGTCAACTCTTCTTATAAAAAACTGCGTTATTTTTTCCAGGTAGGAGAGAGAGAGAGAGAGAGAGAGAGAGAGAGAGAGAGAGAGAGAGCTGAAAATTTCATAAGCTGAAAATAAAGATATGACGCTAGAGCTATGAAAACTTGCATGCCTTCATGTCAACTCCTCTTATTAATACCTGCATTATTTCTTTCCAGCTTGTAGAGAGAGAGAGAGAGAGAGAGGGAGAGAGAGAGTGAGAGAGAGAGCTGAAAATTTTCTGACTAGAAAGCAATAATGCTAGAGCTGTGAAACCTTGCATGCCTTCATTTCAACTCTTCTTAATAATAACTGCATTGTTCTTGGGTTCATACATTTACCTTGAGTAGTTGCGCCTAAATTATTATAATGTATCCAACCGAGGTCCTGGACATGACGATTAACTACATCCGGCAGCAAGTCCTCTGATCAGGAGGATTTAAAAAGCGGGAAGTCATTAATTGATGTTGCTTCATGTTCACATTAACCCGGGGTGGTAGTAACTGTTAGGGTCCAAGCTATGGGCATATAGCTAAATCCCCAAAGTGGGATCAAAACACCATGAAAGTATAAAAATAAATTTTTATCGTAAAAATAACAGCAATATATTTTTAAAATATTACCAATAACACATTTAACTCTCGACTGAAAGCCTCGTTACATAACCATGTCAATAAAACCTGATTTTTTACAAAGAATACAAATTCTTTTCACTCAAAGCTATCTTTAAAATCTTGTCGGCGTAGAGGTCGATACGCAGTAAAACAAAACTTTTATGGTGTCTTATCTACATTAGAATGAACTCTTCCTCCTTCATGTATACTAACCTAAGAGACTTCCTAGAAGTCAGTTAGTTAAGTGCCATACGTGATACACGCTTGGGCGATCATGTCTCGAAAGAGACATAACTTACTGGGCAGAAGATTATCCCGCAGTAGGTTGCCATTGCTTTCTGCGGTAGACTGGTTGCCGACCAAGGCTATAGAACCCAATCTGTCCTGTTATTTAACCCATAACTGGAATGAATAGATGGATTAATACCTTTCCCAAGGGTATTTTCACGTAAGTGAATGCAATGAATTCAGCTGGAATTCGAACTCGGCTCCCCGGTTTCTCGTTCCGAGCCGATATCCACTGCACCACAACGCCAAAAAGCAGTGTAACTTGACAGTTCGGACGGATACTTCTATCTGCTGACTAATAACACTCTTATTTTTTATATATGTTCTGTTATTCTAATACATTGGTTCAACCTACTTTCTCCTTTTTGTGTCTTTCTTCCTAGCTCTAAAAAGCCAAACAAAAACAAACTAAACCAATGGAACTAACGGTAATTAGAACTCGGTTACCGATTAACGATTCTGAGACATTATACATTACACCACCTGCGCATCTAAGCTTGGTATTCCCAAGGTTAGACTTTTATTAACTTCGATGATCGTGCGGTGTTAAAACACGTTTTCTACGCTTATAATCTGGTCTTGTCTAGGGACTCCCCATGACGTCTGTAAAAAAAAAAACTCTGAAGACTGACTCCAACTGCTTTAAGACTACTTAAAGTAAAATCCACAGTTTTTATCCGATTCTCAACAAACTTCTTTTTTTTTTTTGTTTTTTTTTAATCATATCACCCCGAGCAAGGCGGCAACGCCACTGATATGCAGGGGGCTACATGAAAGTGAAAAGATTTGGAAAAGAAAAAGCCGGAAACCACACTCCAAACAGGGAACAAGGGACGAGCCCCCACAACCGTACAATAGATGTGGGTGGAATGTGAACCGGGCGACAGTTCAGTCTATCTACTCCAATTGGAAAAAAAAATGAAAAAGAAAAAAAAAAGAAAAGTGAAAAGATTGGAAAAGAGGAAGCCGGAAACCACATCCTGAACAGGGAACAAGGGATGAGCCTCTACACCTGTACAATAGACGTGGGTGGAGTGTGAACCGGGTGATAGTTTAGTCTATCTACTCCAACTTCACACAAATATTCTTTAGGTTGATTCTGAGCTCCAGGGCCATGGATTAGTTTTAAAGCTTTCATTACACCCGAGCAACGCCGGGCTATACTGCTAGCATATATATATATATATAAATATGTGTGTGTAATTTTCATGTTTTTATTGACATTACTCACACTTTTCGAAATCATTTCACATAGAAATAAAGAAAAACTTCATTTTGTATCAAATTCTACCGTGGGGCAACATACGAAATCTGGCACTTTTTTGTGTCGGGTGGGGACCAAAAATCATCTCTCAGTTGCGTCTCTGTCCTCGAAGACAGAGTGCGGCTCAGTTGTGGTAGAGTTGCATCTGAGAAAAATTACATTGTGTAAATGCCTGGTCCCGGAAAGCAGTGGCCAGGCCAACCCATTGTCACAGAGGGGTGAACCAGGTGCTTGTCACCGGAGCCAGCTCATCCGACGGTTAAGGGGACTGGGGAATTTTTGTTCCTTCGCCTGTCTGTACGCGGTTGGGCTCTCCACGTTAAAAAAGACCTTGTGTCACTTCTCACTCCAGTGGGGGAATAGGGTAAATATTCATAGGGAAACTGGTGTTTGAACGAGATGTAACTATTGTATCTAGGTAGATATAAGGTTATGTGGGAAAGATTTCTAGGTAGATATAATGTATGTGTGAAAATATGTGTATGGATTTAACATATTACAAATGTATAAAAAATAAAAAAATGAATCCGTTTTCTTTTTGTTTCCATGGACGGGCCTACATTGAGATTAGATTTACGTCAGTATGGCAAATGCATGCGAAGAAAGAAATCTTGACATAGGACTGGAATGGAGTTAGTTGCTTTTGGTGAAAAGAAGTGACAATGGCTGAAAATACTAATATGTTTATTTCTTGCGGTCGCCTGCCTTTTGTTTAGTCCGGAAAGAAAGGGAGAGAAATTGAAAAATGATAAATATCACTTCTAAGCTAGCCTGAAACAACATGTCCATGTATTTTGTGATCGATTCGATTTGACATTTAGAAAAAGATTTACTATTACTTGGAATCACAGAAATGTAATTTGTGAGTCCGAGCACATGCTTGTGCCTGTGTTTGTGCGTGTATGTGCGTCTTCACATATTTGCATATGTATACGAATCTTGTATACGAGTTGAAAGAATCAGTGATTATGAAATGAAAAATGGCTGCGATAAAGAATTTGATACAAAATGAAGCTTTTCTTTATTTCTATGTGAAATGATTTTGAGAAGTGTGAGTAATGTCAATAAAAACATGAAAATTATATATATATATATATATATATATATATATATACTAGCAGTATAGCCCGGCGTTGCTCGGGTGTAATGAAAGTTTTAAAACTAATCCATGGCCCTGGAGCTCAGAATCAGCCTAAAGAATATTTGTGTGAAGTTTGTTGAGAATCGGATAAAAATTGTGGATTTGTATAAAGGACATACAGACAGATAAACAGACACACACACAAACATCTTGCTTTTTATATATATATATATATATATATATATATATATATATTATTGATTTTCTGCACAATTGTAAGAACTGAAGCCTTGAAACTTCTGAATATCGTTTCTTATATCTTTGTCTATGAGTGTATCAAATTTGATTAAAATCGGACCACTCTTTTATAACCCGATTTTTTCGATTATCGATTTTCGATATTTATGGGGGTACCTCGATGCAAAACTTAGCTAAGAACACTCGCAGATGCTTATAGTACAACTGTGTAAATTTTCAAGAAAATCGGTTCAGCCGTTTCGGAGTCTATAGGTAACGGACACACACACAGACACAGACACATACACACACAGACAAAGTTCCATTTATAAATAAGTTTATATATATATATATATACCGAATGAGCTGGCCCCGGTGACGAGCATCTGGTCCACCCCTCTGCTGCAATGGAGTGACGCAGCCGCGGGACACTGTTTTCCGGGACCAGGCATTGACATATATATTTTTTTTTTATATGTATGTGTGTGTGTGTGCATATGTATAATGTATATATATATGTGTGTGTGTGTGTGTATGTATACATATATGTGTGTGTGTACATATATATTGTGTGTTTAAATTTTTTGTATATGTTTGTATATATATGTGTGTATGCGCATGTATGTGTATATACGTATATAAGTGTGTATGGAATTGAATGTATGTGTGTGTGTGTATGTAAGTGTATGTTTATGTATGTATATATGTATTCATAATTGAAGAAATGTGTGTGGGTATGTGTATGTATGTATGTGTGTACTTCTATATGTATGTATAATTGTAAATGAATTTTTTTTATATACCTAGCGGTGTCTTTATTTACTTTAAATTAAATGACCTAATTTTTAAAAAAAATATATTTTAAATCCTATATCTTTTTATTCCCTTTAAAAATAATTATACCTTTTTAAGTAATGGCCTTTTTCTAATACTTCAACGTTTTTGGGAAGTTAGGTTTTTGAATATGTCCAGCGTCTGTAATATATAAAAAAATGTTTTCTTTCTTTTCTTTTTTCCCTCCCTTCCTTTATCTCTCTTATCTGCCACCTTTTTTCCGTTTTGCTTAACCTTATATCAATTCAACACGCCATCCGTTCTTTTTAAGTTAAATTCTCTTTCCTTTATTGCGAACCCAGACGATGCCAATTTTTCTTCTCTTGTTTATTTGATTTTTTTTGTTTTATCTTTTTCTTTTTACTTTTCTTTTTCCTTTTTTAATTTATTTGCAAATCTATTTAAAAAGGAAAATTTGACTGATTTTTCTCCAGTTTCTGAAAGGATTTTTTGTTGCTGAGGTGATGTGTATATTACATGGAGCTCTCTTCCTGTATCATTTTTTAATATTAAAATAAAATTTTTAATTTTAATTAGGATCGGGTTTTTGGAATTTACCTTCCTGCTTTTTCCGCTTGGATTAAAGTATCTGAATATATATATATATATATATATATATATATATATATATATATAATATTCATGTTTCTGTTGACATTACTTACACTTCTCAAAATCAATATAATATCTTATTTTCAATAAAATATAATTGTATTGAACAAATTTTAATATATATATATATATATATATATGTATATATGGTTTAATCCTCCGTTCTGTAGACTATCAACTATTAACATTGGTAAGATTTTTCTTAAATTAATAAGTAAACATTTTCATGGAGATTACCCACTGAGTAAAATATTCAATAGGAAAACTATCAAGATTAATTATAGAATGAGACTCCCTGTAATTATAGATATAGAAATAACTGTCCGTTTGAGGGTAAATGTAGATCTGCAAATGTAATCTATCAGGACAGCACCTACCCCAAGGAAAAGAAGGATATGTTCATATCAGAATTTCGGCAGGAATTTGGAAGCATTGGCTTTATATCCACAGGCACTCTTTCACCAACCCTAAATTAAGATATCAAACAGCCCTTTCTCGAAAATACCGGGAATTAAAAGCAAATAACTTAAATCCACAGATAAAATGGAAGCTCATAGGCAAGGCTAGGACCCCTAATAGCTTAACAGACATATGTAATCTATGTTTGACAGAAAAAATAAAATTATAAAATTACAGTCCCAGAATATATTCCTAAATAAACGAAGGGAGATCATTAGTATGTGTTGTCAAAGAAATAAGTATAAATTACAATCAGTATCCTTTTCTTCCAATTAGCTACAATAAGGTTTTTTTTTATAAAAACATTTTGGCTTAGCAGTTAATTCTCCCTACCTACCACTACTAACTCAGGGGTCAAGCCACATACCTCCCACTACCAAAGAAGAAATTACTACTAAAATTCAGCTAGCTTAACCCTATGAAAACCAATAAAGAAAAAATTGAAATTTTGAAATTTAAATATCAAAATATATTTCTAAATAAACGGAGGGAGATCATTAGTATGTGTCGTCATAGAAATAAATATAAATTGCAATAATTATCCTATTCTTCCAGTTTCTCACATTAAAGTTTTTTAAAATTTGGCTAAGCAGATACTTCCGCATCAACCCACATACCTCCCACTACCAAAGAAGAAATTACTACTAAAATTCAGCTAGCTTAACCCTATGAAAACCAATAAAGAAAAAATTGAAATTTTGAAATTTAAATATCAAAATATATTTCTAAATAAACGGAGGGAGATCATTAGTATGTGTCGTCATAGAAATAAATATAAATTGCAATAATTATCCTATTCTTCCAGTTTCTCACATTAAAGTTTTTTAAAATTTGGCTAAGCAGATACTTCCGCATCAACCCACATACCTCCCACTACCAAAGAAGAAATTACTACTAAAATTCCGCTAGCTTAACCCTATAAAAACCAATATCTCCCAACCCCTTCCTTTACTAGAATTTTTCTTCATTCTTTGTTTATATGGGGTTGAAAATGCATATCTTAAAATTTCATGTTGAAAATGGCTATTTCCTCGCTAAGTTTTATCTGAATTTACAAATATATATATATATATATATATGAGAATTAAACAACACGTTCCAACTAAGATCAGGAATCACAATTTGGATTCAAATGAACTTGTCCCAAATACCTATGGTTCCACTACATGTGAACACCTACTAAATAAATGAAAGTGTTCTGCTGATTTCAGTGTTGACTGTTTCACTGTCACACTCTATATTACATTTCAAAGTGCTGCAGGTTCTTTATATCGGATCCCGCAAACATTCTCTGTGTATACAGCGCGAATGTTGGGGCTCGCTATCATTTGCCTCTTGCTCTTTATTTTCTATTCTTTTCATCACGTATTTCATGTTTTATTATAATAAACCATGAAATGCGTGATGAAAAAAAAATCTAATTTTTAATCTCACTATGGGATGAAGTTGAAATAGTAGATAGAGAACACCAAGGGAAACTGTGTAAACTTAAGGAATCAGCGCATATGCTATACTTAAAAAATCTCCTTAACCGACCAAGCATAGAGATGAACACAACATGGGAACCAGTAATACGGAGTGCAAGAGAAAATCATTAGTGTCAAAAATTGCAATACGTGCTCTGGTAAAAAAAATACTAGAGAAAACCATTAACATAAAAAATACTAGCGAAAACCATTAAGATCAAAAAATTGCAATATGAACTCTGGTAAAAAAGGGTTACTAGACATTAGATTTATAAGTCCCAAAAATTCAGTTGTTCTTATTCAGTGGGTATAAACATTGGTTAGTTCTTGTGACTTGACCAAAAGAGTTGTGAGTTCAATTCCAGGCTACAACAGTAGTAAACAAGTAACTTACAGACTTCCAAACTTCCAAAACAGGCACCACTACTCAAGGAATGGAGTCCATATAATAAAGGGTTAGGTTCGACATTCCTAGCAAAAATTAGGACAATAGTCCGAAGAATGTAAATACTGCACACTTTTATTTCGAGAATATATATATATATATATATATTATTTCCTTGAATAAATTCTCGCTGATTTGTCATGAAACTTAAGGTTTTAGATATAAAATATTAGTAAGAAACGTCACTTAACATATTGTTCGTTGCTAGCCACTACTTTTTCCTATCTTTCTAGTAGCATTTGAATTCCACGTCGGAAAAACGAAACGTCTTTGAGAATAACCACGAATCGACCCATTTTCTGGCATCTTCATAAGAATGAAAGTGTTTTTCATTTAGGCCATATACCAAGCATCGGAACAAATGATAACCAGACTGCCCACTTCAAGGTCTCTGCAACACAAAAGAAATAATCTATAAGCCAGAAGTACATGACCCAGATGGCCCAAACAAAATATATTTGGGCTCAACCAAAGACACCTTTAAGACCAGGTGGTTTAACCACAGAACTAGATTTAATAGAAAAATTAAAAAACAATACAAAATTGGCTAACCACGTCTGGAAATTGAAATGAAAATATGGAAAATACCCAGACCAAACGTGGAGCATTGTAAAAACAGCCAAGCTTTACAATGGTGAACAAATATGTAGACTGTGCCAAGAAGAAAACATTATAAATTATGACATACCCAAATGAAGAAGAACAGTTAAATGAAAGAACAAAAATTATGACTAAATGCATCCACACTAAAAAATACCTCTTAGGTTCATACAACCACGTCATAATCCGTTTTAATTTAAACATTGCGCGTTCATAATTTCCCTACAACGTGAACGTTCAAATAAAACACCGTTACAAGAGTGTTCTTAAAAAGAAAAACGGTAAACGGTAAAATCAGTTATTAAAAATCTCCTGTTAGCGAAATAACTCGTTTAAAAATAAAAAATATTCAAAAGTTCTACAATATAATTGTGTCGAACACTTTTTAATACAAATGTGTACTGGTCTAACCCTATTATGACCAAAAACTAAGTATTAAACAATCAATATATATATATTTTTCATCTTTCAACGAGTTATTTCGCTATCTTGGTTTCTACCATGAGTAATGTCTCCAGGAGATTTTGAATAACTTAATTTTTAATAATAAAGTTATTAAAAATCGCCTGAAGACACCACTCATGGTAAAAACCCAGGTAACTTGTTTAAAAATGAAAAATCTTCAAAAGTTCTACCATATAATTATATAGAACACTTTTTGATACAAATGTGTACTGGTCTAACCCTATTATGACCAAAAACTAAGTATTAAACAATCAATATAT
The DNA here is from genome assembly GCA_037127315.1 of Ascarosepion bandense. Lineage (NCBI taxonomy): Eukaryota > Metazoa > Mollusca > Cephalopoda > Sepiida > Sepiidae > Ascarosepion > Ascarosepion bandense. Next base: position 399,036 of record JBBBDQ010000410.1, on the reverse strand, counting down.
ATATATATATATATATATATATATATATATATGTAATCTTTCAACGAGTTAGTTCGCTACCTTGGTTTTTACCATGAGTGATGTCTCCAGGCGATTTTTAATAACTTAATTTTTAATAATAAAGTTATCAAAAATCGCCTGAAGACACCACTCATGGTAAAAACCAAGGTAACTTGTTTAAAAATGAAAAATCTTCAAAAGTTCTACCATATAATTGTATAGAACACTTTTTAATACAAATGTGTACTGGTCTAACGCTATTAGGACCAAAAACTAAGTATTAAACAATATATATATGTATATATATGCTTCTTTATTTGAGTGATATATTTATGTGTATGTGATATATATATATATATATATATATATATATATATATATATATATATATATATATATATATATATATAAAGAATCACAAGATAGCCAAAACCTACCGCGGTTTCACACAACGGCTCGTCAGGGCACTTTTTCTTATTTTTTTGTGGTTGGTTCCGTTTGGTTTTTTTTCTTTACTGCGGAGTATTGTATGTCTTGTCTTTATTCTGCGGATTTCTTTTTTTTCCCCACTCTTATCCAACGCCTTAGTGCGACGGATGTTAACGGAATTAGATTCTGTCGGTTATTCGTTTTTCTTAAAGTTTTTCTTAAAGTTTATCTTTGTAGAATTTTAGGATTTAGATACTTACAGAGTCAGTTTAGGTATATATATATATATATATATATATATTGCTTGAAACGAATTTGTGTGTGTGTGTGTATGTGTGTGTGTGTGTGTGCGTGTTATACAAACTTGTGTTTCGCTTCGGAATTTCTTGTAAGTTACCCAGATAGATATACATGCGAGCAAGGCGGGAGGGCATAAAGTTGAAACGTTGTAATAACAACAATGAAGAGAAAAATAATCTGAATATAGTGTAAATAATAAGAATCCAACAGCATTAAACCATATAAACCATATTAAACCATATAAACCATATATGCTTAGTGTATAGTTAAATAATGAATGGAACAGAAAGAGTAAAACCCACATTATACGCAAATAGAATTTTTATCTACACGACAAGGTCGACAAAATCTTATAAATTTTATGCAATTCCTGTAAGGGTGATGGAAAATTTCGACCTTTCTTAAAATATAAAAATTTGCAATATTCGTTTATAGAAGGTCGACTGCGAAATACTGACTGACAAACGGCGCCTGGCAATCGTACCTTCAGAATTCAAAATCCTATAAAGCTTAAAGCAGACGATGTTTTACCAAATCCTGGAGATTAACGCAAGAAAATCCGAGCAAAGAGCTTTAACGAAAGCCACATCACTTGAAAACTTCAAACAAGTACTAGAACACAAACCCGATATTGCATGTCAGTGACCTTAAAACTAGGTGGTGCATGCAAATATAACATTTCACAATAGTTTAAATAATTGTGCTTTTACAGTATTTACATAATTCGGACTATTGTCCGCATCTTTGTTGCCATTTGTACGATGTTTCGGCCGTTGTACTCTTCAGGTGCTAGGAATTTAGAACCGAACCATTTACTACAATCACTGGGGTGTATCATTCTCCTTCCTTGCGTAGTAGTAATGCTACGATTAGAATTCCCTCTAACCCTGCAAGTTACTTGTTCAAATTCGCTCTAACCCTGCAAGTTACTTGTTCACAACTGCTGTAGCCATGTGCTTAAGGACACATGACCCAGTCGATATAGACGTTGGTTAGTTCCTGTGATTTGACTCTTAGAGTTGTGAGTTCAATACCAGACTACATCAGTGGTGAACAAGTAACTTGCAGGGTTATAGGGAGATAACTCATGGCTTCCAATCGTGGCATCACTACTACGCAAGGAATGAGAGTGATAAATCCCAGTGATTGTAATAAAGGGTTCGGTTCGAAATTCTTAAGACCTGAAGAAGGCCGGAGCGTACAACGGCCGAAACATCGTACAAATGGCAACAAAGATAAAGACAATAAACCGAATAATGTAAATATTTCCTCATCTCAGAAATATAGACAAATTGTGCTTTTCTTGTATTTAAATTGTATTGGTTATGTTAATGTAAATCTTTTAGATATTGCTTGAAACGAATCTATTGAAATTAATACCATTTTTTTCTGAAGGCTGAAAATGAGTGTCAGTGTTAGTAACAACAAAAACAGTTAGGACATGTCACCAGAAAATATAGTAATTGTATAATCAAGCAGATAAAATTCCACATGACCAAAAACAAAAGGTTAGGAAGGTAATTTCCATCAGTGTTAGAAAGAGAGATAATAGTGAATGAAATCATGAAGCTTAATTTCCTGAAGATTTGTTTTAAGACAAAGATTTTATAAATTACAACCGACAGTGACATTATTTCTTTACGAATGCTTTTTTTTATAAGAAAGCGACTAATTTTATCCTTACCACTACACATTGATTATCATTCAATCAATCAATTAAGTGTCATACGTGATTCACGCTTGAGCGATCATGTCTCGAAAGGCACATGACTGATTAGACAGAAGATTTTCCCACAGTAGGTTGCCATTACTTTTTGCAGTAGACTGGTTTTTCAACTAAGGCTATCTGTCCAGCTATTTAACCTATAGCGGTGGAAAGAATTTGCCGACATGGAAAACACACACACACACACATATATATATATATATATATATATATATATTAGTTTCTTCAATAAGTTCTCGCTGATTTGTCATGAAATGTAATGTTTTATCTACAAAATATTAGTAAGAAAGAATTAATATCTTTTTTCAAGATTATTTGCTCGTAAGTGAATGCAACTAATTTGACTTGAATTCGAACTCAGCTCTTCAATGCCTCGTTCCGTGCTGATAACCACTGCACCACAACACACACTGAGAAAGTCGAAACCCTGACACTTTTGGGTCGCAGTAGTAAGAACGGTGGGTAAAATAACTTCAGAGAGCCCACAACGTTTCAGGCTGGTTTTAAATCCTTCTTCTATATCTTGTAAAAAGACGTGTATTTTTTTATATCTTTGTGCTTGCATGCAATTTTTAAACATAACATGAAGAAGGCAGACATACAGTCGAAACATTGGTATATATTGTGCCTTTTATTTTCATTATCTTTTTCGAAATTGCATTCTTCTATAAGTGTTTTAAAAATTGGAAGAATTACGTCAATCATTTTGATTAATAATCACTAATAGCAACCATGAAAATTTAATGGCTTTCTATTTGAATTTTGTTTTCATTCTTTCTTTTTCTAACTGAAATCAAGTCTCTCTTGTATGTCTTTTTCGTCTTTCCTCGAAAACAGAACAGGCCATTATTTATTGATTGCCCTCAACGTATATTTCATTAATTTTATTCTTTTGACTATGATATTCCATCATTTTTTTACTCTTTCTTTATTTGTCGTATTAAATTAAGAACTTTCTTTCTCCTTCTCACTGAAACAAAACAGCCTCACTGATATGTCTTTTCCGTCTTTTTTCGCTTTCAAAACAGAATAGTCCATTATTTATGTGTTATTGGCAGCGTGATTCCTTCTTTCTTTCTTTCGTTTTTTTTTCTCTCTCTCTCTCTTTTCACACTGGTACCAAATAGCGTCATTTCTATGTCACTTCCGTCTTCCCTGACGAACAAAACGGAAAATCCATTATTCATAAAATTATTGGCAGGGTGTAACGTACATCTTAACACAGGAACAATGGGGGAGGGACAAGCAGAATCATAATGAAATAATAATATAGAAGAAAATTTAAGTTCAAAATTCTAAAATAATTGACCCAAAATTCTTCGTACTTTTAACTTAATATTACTTTTACGCGTTATTTTAACTGCCATGTCTCTTTAAAGCATATACGATCATAGCTCTTTACAAGTTCCTTTGTCTTCATCATCTCTGAAATTCTATGCCATAACTTCTTGAGAAAAATAATGGGTGCCGTTTCGGTGGGCTTAAATTCAAATTGTCTTCCACTCGAAAACTAAAGAGCTCACTCTAACGTATTATTTAACCCATAGCTGATGGTGGCGTCAGAGAAAAAAAACTGATTTCTTTCCCTACTATTGTTTTTTTTTTATTTTATTTTTTTACTGAAAGTAATGCAAGACAGGGAAGTAACTTGATTTCAGCACGCTAAATTCATTTTTCGGGTCAAGAATATTTACTTCTCCATATTCATATAACAGATCTTCAGACGCTGCGTAAACTAGCGGCAGAAGTAATTTATCTCAATGCAAAAGGGATATAAGATTCTTTTGCAAGCCAGTGCCCTTATCATTGGATGAGATGTCAAATGAAGCATTTCACAATAGATTACTCAGGAATCACTTCAAAATAGTACCAGAACACAAGCTCAAAGTTACTTTAGTGTCCTTATAATCAAAAAGCATCCGGCTTTCTCTTTTCCAATCTTTTCACTCATTTCTTTTTTTTTTTTCAATTGGAGTAGACAGACTAAACTATCACCCGGTTCACACTCCACCCACGTCTATTGAACAGGTGAAGAGGCTCATACCTTGTTCCCTGTTTAGGATGTGGTTTCCGGCTTTCTCTTTTCCAATCTTTTCACTCTTACGTAGCCCCCTGCGCATCAGTGGCGTTACCACCTTGCTCGGGGTGACATGATTAAAATATATATATATATATATATATATATTATAAATTATACTTTAGAACATGTACAAACTACAATCTACTACAAAATTGTACATTTTGTTTCGACATTGAATCAACAATATCATCAGATAGTTAATAATGATGGTAATGAACATTATTTTTAAAAAGAAAATTATGAAAATTCATTTTTTTTATTATTGAAAAAGTTTTCGTACGAGGTGAAGAGGTTAAGAAAGATGAGAAAACAAAATGGGAAACCAAAAAAGGGGGAAAGAAAGTGGAAAGAGAAGAACACAGAGGAAATAAAAACAAAAAGGAAAGCAAGAGAAAAAGAAAGAAACGAAAGGAGAGAGCCAATGAAAGAAAACGGCTGAGAGAAATAGACCCCAGATTTAGGTAGGAAGTAAAATATATGCATATACAGATATCGATCACGCAGCGTCTGGGCTTAACAAAGAGGAAAAAGGGGAAAATACACAGAGGAGGAAGAAAAGATAACGAAATTGGTTGATCACGAGTCTCTTCAAACTGATACTAGAATAGAAACTCAACATCACAAGCCAGGGAGTTAGACTGCGTATAAAATAAAACATTTTGCAATGGATTGGTCACGGGGAGTCTCTCCAAACTAGAACACAAATTCGACATTGCGAATCAGTGCGATTCGCAATAAATGATGTCATAAATAAAGCATTTCACAATTGATAACGTGTCTTTTCAAACTAGTACTAAAGCATAAACCCTATATTGGCAGTCCGTGGCTTTACCGTTAGATTGCGAAGAAAATGAAGCATTTATCAATGGATCTCTAAAGTGGTACCAGAACATAAACCCGATATTACAAGTCAGTATTCTTACCACTGGATGGTCTAGAAAATAAAACGTTTCGCAATGGATTGATTACGAGTTTCTTCTATCTGGTAACAGAACACAAAATTGACATTGAGAGTCATTGCCTTTACCACTGGATGGTGTAGCAAATAAAGCATTTCGCAATTGTTTAAAAAATTGTATTCTTGTTATATTTTAATTTTATTGATTATATTAATGGAAAGGTTTTCAATGTTGTTTTAAGCGAAGCGACTGAAATTTGTAGCATGTTTTTAGCCGGTGGGGGTGGCCGGAAGATCCGGCCCAATGTTATTCAATTCGATTTCAAAGACTAAAAATACCTTTGATCAGAATAAATTTCCCTTCAAAATTGACGCCATAAACCTGGAATTGAAAAGCGCCCAACAAACCCTCTTTTCTGGGAAAAATTGAAACTGACAGTCCATCTCACCGTCACCCAAACCCTCACCCGATCAAACAGCTGATCATTATGAGTCATTATTAAAGTCAGTAAGAGAAAAATAATATTTTGTGTGTATATCTCTAAGATTGTGATCCAGGTTTAGAGGTTCACTCTCGTTACCGATATGATAATCGTGAAAGCATATTTTTCATTCCCTGTTCCGTAAATATAAATGCAACTGACGTCAGGCATCGTCAGTTCAAGGTCAATAATATGTCTTAAATGAAGCAATTTTTATAAATTAATTCGTGAGATTTTTTTTAAATCCATGTCCCTTCACAACTTAAGTGATCCTGACTCTCCACAAATTCATTTACGGTAATATATGTGAATTCCCATAATGCTTCTGGAGAGGGTAGTGTAGTGGTTTCCCGTTGACTTCTTTATTGTTTGGAAGCCATTATTTTCCTTCACTTTGGTTTGGTTTGCCTTAGTTTGGTTGATTTTATTTAGCGGCATGTCACCGTCTATGGCTTATTTAATACCGAAATCTAAATATTTTGTACACGATTTTGTACATAATTTTAAGCTTTCAGGGTAAGCCCAACTTATAGAGATTTATGGTTTACAGATTACACCGGCCGGTATTTGTTTTCTGGGTTATTTTTTTTCTCTCCTGAAAATCAAGACCATTTTGCCTCATCACATGACTTTTTTGTCAGTACAGATAATTTCTAATTTGCGTAAAATAGGTCAATTTACCAATTTCATAGTGATACACCAGCGCCAACCTTAAACTTTTTCAGTTAAGTGCAATAAGGGATACACGCTTGGGCGCTCATGTTTCGAAGGAGACATAAATGACTGGACAGAAGACTATCCCGCAGTAGGTTACCATTACTTTCTGCGGTAGACTTGTTGCCAGCCAAGGCTATAGAACCCAATCTGTCCTGTTATTTAACCCCTAACTGGAGAAAAGAGACGGATTTTATCCCCCTGAAGTAATAATTTTGATCAGTAGAGAAGCACATAAGGGCATGCCAAAAAGCGAACATATCGCTTTTCAATTGTGTAAGAACCAGAAAGTCAAACCACCCTGTATAAATTTTTGCTCAGACAAGATGCTGGTGGTGTTGGGAACGGGTAGAAAAAGTGCCTAATTAGCTATACCTATCTGGTGTTTGACAGCTGTTTTGAGCGCTGATAAAAAAAAATCACTAATTTTGTTAGTCTTAAATACACTCTCCAAACACCCTAACATTCCTCATTTATCAATGCTCCTATGCATATTATACAAAGACTGCATGACAATATCATACCTCAGTAAATTTAAGTGATATGATAAAATCTTATGATAGTTTCAAGCTTAGTGTGAAAAGTACTAATAAAAATTTAAGGAATTAAATTGTTGGTTGGTTGTTTTTATGACAAATCAACACCTCGGTGGGTTATTTATTGCCAACTAAATTTTATTTATTTAATTGTGGGTATTACTTTTTTCTTTCAACAATTTATTGTTGTTTTTATATAAGTTTTGTGTCTAGTAATACTTTTTTCTTTTCGTGTATCAAGATTCATTGGGATTTGTTTTAAGGGCAGGGTCCCCAAGTCCTACCCTTGTTATTTAACCCATAACTGGAGGGAAGGGATTGATTAATAACTTTTCCAAGGGTACCAGTGCTCGGTGAGCCGAGTTCGAATTCCATTGAATACCCTGCATTTACTTAAGCACTGGTATAAAAAGGAAAGCTTTTTCAATTTCTGTAAGGTAAGTACATTCACAATTAATATAAAAGATGAAAAATTTTATAAGTGAATTGAGATGACTGTTGTTTGTAGCGATTCATAAACACGTGGCAATGAAAAAAATAGGCAACCGCGTAGAAAGGTTTATATACTGATTTTTTTTTTATGTAAGGGAGGACAACTCTTGAATCATGTGACCTTTTAATGATAAATATCACGTACGGCCACCCGTACAAACATAATCAACATGCAGAAAATTAATATATTTTAATTATTTAAAAAAAAATGAACTGCATTATTTATATTAAACTTTTAGATTTTTTGATGAGTAAATTATTTGTCACACACTAATTTCACAAAATCGCGTGAACCTAGGAGGAGGAAAGTTTTTTAAAAAATTGAAACTTTAGAAATTACTATAATAAAAAAATAATAAAAATGAAAACAATTCTTGTAAAAATTAATTATTAATGGAACAATTTTTTCTATTCAGACTTTGATATCATTAGTTTATTATGTTTATAAAAGCAATTAAAAGTTAATCCAAATAAAAATGGCATAGTTTTATTACACTTTTGTTTTCGCAATTCGGAGCAGATTTTCTAAAAATGAACCAGTATTGAAGAAAAGTAAACAGTTGATTAGCATTCGTTTATGACTCCTGAATTTAAATGAAATAAGCTATATGGGTGGATCTAGTCGCATTTTTCGACATTTCTAGAAATTAATTAGAGGGAAGTAACATGTGTAAAAAAATATTGTTAAGAATATTTTCAAAAAGTAATTATTTTAAAACTGATTTCAGTCAATTGTGAATAAGTCCTGAAATGTTCATCAAAATCCGACCATTATTTGATTTTTGCAAAAATTTCCATATTAATGTGTCTTTTGCAGTCAAAAATGCCTTGCGTAATATTGCGTTTTGACGTTATAAACTCTGCGTCAATTTAGGTCACGCACTGACGAAAGAAAAAAAAGATTTTCTACCACAAAATGAACCTGTTAGAAACAATTAAATTTTTTTTAAATAATTAAAAAATACTTTGATCTATCCTGTTAATGATAACGTAAACATTTTGCCGAGAAAACTTTATTTTTGTTTACTTTAGTTTGAGGCCTTTTCCTTTATACTATGCTGTTTTTTTCAGCGAATTTGTGGAGGTATCTACACGTAGGGTACGTAACTGACTGATCTGGATAAAAGAATTGAATAGCAAGACAGATTGTGTTATTTAGCCTTCGTTAGCCTTCAGTCTACTGCAGAAAGAAATAGCAACCTACTGCGAGAATATCTTCTGCCTAGTCAGTAATCTCTTGAAAGAGACATGATCACCAAAGTGTGTATCACGTATGGCAACTGAATGACTGCCTGACAAAACAAGTACAGAAAATATTGATTTTGTAAGCACCGCTTAGATAGGGCACAAGGCCGAAAAAGACATGTACGGAAAGTTAACTGTATAGGAATTACATAGTTAGCTTTCTGTATTTGTCTATATTTCTGAGATGAGGTAGTATTTACATCATGTATGTGCGTTGTGGTACAGTGGATATCGGCTCGGAACGAGAAACCGGGGAGCCGAGTTCGAATTCCAGTTGAATCCATTGTATTCACTTACGCGCAAATACCCTTAGGAAAGGTATTAATCCGTCTCTTCCTTCCAGTTATGGGTTAAATAACAGGACAGATTGGGTTCTATAGCCTTGGTCGGCAACCAGTCTACCGCAGAAAGCAATGGCAACCTACTGCGGGATAATGTTCTGCCTAGTCAGTCATGTCTCTTTCGAGACATGATCGCCCAAGCGTGTATCACGTATGGCACTTTAACTGACTGACAGTTCTAACTCTCCTCATAGTTATTGCCACGTTTTCGATGTTTCGGCAGTTTTACGCTCCTGCCTTCTTAAGGCGCTAGAAATTTGGAAGTGAATCCGGATGCCATGTAATTATGTCCCTTTAACTCAACCCTCTGTGTTATTTCTTTACCACTGCTCTAGCTAGGTATTGAACTCACAACTCTTTGTGTCAAGTCACTGGAACTAATCAACGTCTATATCTACTGGGCTATTTATCCTTGGAATGAGATCGAAATAAAGGGTTCAGTTAAAAAGTTTCTAGCACCTGAAGACGCCCAGGACGTACAACGATCGAAACGTCGTAAACATTGCAATAAAGATGAGGACAACAGTGTAAATAATGTTAACTTTCTGTAACTGCTTGTTTTTAGCATCGCCAGTTCGGAGCTCATCTTTCGAATTGTTCCATTTGCAAATGGCCATACATTTTTTTCTTACTATTTAAAGTTTGCTCTTTGTTTCTGGATTCTTTTGATGAATTTTCTAGGGGTTCGTAATGTTTTCTTTCTGCGTCCCCATCAAGACTCTTATTATCAGTGAATTCTTAAAAATAAACCGGTATTGAAGAAAAAATGACAGTTGATTAGCATTCCCTAATGACTTCTGAATTTAATTAAAATTAGCTATATGGGTGGACCTTAATTAATTAGTGGGTGGGAGTAATATATGTAAAAAGAATATTTTTACCAGTATTTTCTAAAAATAATTATTTTAAAACTAATTTCAGTCAATTATGAATAAGTTCTGAAATTTTCATCAAAATCCGACCATTATTTGATTTTTGCAAGAATTTCCAAATGAATCTTCATCTGTTTAGATGGCGTTTTAAATTATAACATAATTCTCAAACTTTTTCTCCATTTTCTTAACTTCATGCTGAGCATATCTTATTAAATAGACAATTAATAACATTATCTATTTTCGTTGTAAAATTGCTAAAGTTTGAACACAACAATGCATATATCCTAGTTAATATTAACTGAAAATAACTGAAACTATTCACAATAGCTTTATTAATTTACTTTTCTTTTTTTCTAAACACTTTGGGGGATGTTTTTGTCGTACATAGAATTATCCGCGCGTTAAAAGAACAGACGGAAAGATATTGTACAATACAGTAAATCCTTATGGTCTTTGCCTCAAAAACTGTAAAAGGCGAGTGGAGGAATGGAAGGAACTAGTAAGGCTGTCTTCTTTTACGCCCTTCGCCGGCAATATGCAAATTAGAAAGCGAAGAAAAAAAGAAGTCAGAACGGGAATCGCTCATGGCGGCTATTATTTCCATTATCGACTGACCGAACAAAAATGGTACCGTTCGTTTTCGCTAGGCGCCATTTTAAATTCGCTAATTTGCCTTTCTTCTTAGGCTGAAATGCGTCAATCGATTTTGCCCGACGGCACTGTTACATAATGCTATTTGTGCTAAATGAAATTGTTTTAATGATCAATAAAATATCAAATTAACTATTAATGCCACAGGAATACTTATTCTTTCTCGCTGTAGTTGCACCCTTGCTTTTTATTAATATCTATGAACGTACGCTCGTACATGGAGCGAATATACAAGCCGAAAAACATTCATAAATATTTTAGCATGCGTGTCTATATTCATATATGCATGCATTGTTTTTATATTTTTATAAGCGTTTCACCCCGAGCAAGGTATGTCACTGCCACTACTGCGCAGGGGGCTACATAGAGTGGAGAAAGGATGATTAAATATAGGAAATGTCAGAGGGTGGGTGATAGGCGGGTAGGGATACCGAGAATGGTTAAATATAGGAAATGTCAGAGGGTGGGTGATAGGCGGGTAAGGATACCGAGAATGAGGGTTGGATAGATGAGAGTGTTCTGAGAATAATTGGGAGTTAGTGTGATAGCAGGTGTCTATTGACCCTACATTTAAACACCTGGAGATTGTAGCTGTCGGGAAAGCAGACTTGTGGAAGGGAGTTCCACAGGCGGGAAGCGCGAGAAAAGAAGGTGTTGGAGTAGAATTTACGGTTACATCTTATCTGTTTAACTGTAAAAGTTGCTAATCTAGTATCTCTTGTAAATTAGTGCTTAGGTGGCACCAGTGCTCTAAGTTCATCGGAGCAGAAGCCATGAAAGTACTTGTAGAAGAGGCACAGGGAAGCCACATCACGCCGGTGAGAGAGTGGTTGCATATATCCTTAATCAGAAACATAAGTGCTTCGCATGATATTAGTCCTTACAAAGTAACAAATCCGACAACTCTTGTTCATATAACGTTACAACATTATATTCACAGTTTCAAATATCATCTTATGCAAATGTATTCCTGCTATGACACACACATACATACACGGTGATTGAAAAGTAACTCCTTATTTTAAATGAGTTGACCGCCAGAAATCCTGACTTAGAAACCTATTACATTTTTTTAAATGATTCGTTAAAAAAGCATGTCTTTTATAATAATAAAAAAAAATACTGGAAGAATATGATGGGCGAATTCGAGAAGTTATGTCTTCCATACCAAAAGAGTTCCAGGTGAAATCAGTTGAGGCTATTCGATGGTGGATCACAAAGCCGGTAGCTAAGTCTAATGCCCATATCGAATTTTAAATAAAAGCTCTTGCTAACCGCTTTCCTCTAATATCAATTTCTTGAAAAACTTATAGTTAATAAATAAATTACAAGCGTTTTAAAATAGGGAGCTACTTTTCAATCATGTTTATATATATATATATATATATATATATATATAAAGAGGTAAATAAGTATATATATATTATGTGTATATGCGTATATACACATCAGTATGTAAATATGAACCAGGTGTGAATGGAACAGTGGTAAATCTTGTATAACAGAGGAAAATTATATATTAATAAATATGCATATAATCCTACGTAGGATATATATATATATATATATATATATATATATATATATATATATATATATGAATGGTAGAGAAAGAAGAAATAGCTGACTAAGTTTAGTAGAGAGAGACAGGGACACATGTAAGAATTCTCCAGAGTTTCGAGAGAAAGTTTCCTCGCGAGTGGGAGATTTTTGCGGAAATAAAATACCAGGCCATGCATGGAGTTATCAGATTCCTTCGTAGATAGGGAGCTACTTTTCAATCATGATTATATATATATATATATATATATATATATATATATATATATATATATATATGTGTGTGTGTGTGTGTGTATATGCGTAAGATAGCCAAGAATTAACAAAAAACAGAGGTGAGGATTACAGAGTTAAGATTAGTTTAAGTCTATATTTTCTTTCTGTGGATACAGATCTCGATATATATATATATATATATATATATATATATATATATATATATATATATATATATATTATTCCAAGTGAAGAGGACTCAAGGTTATTTATTTTGAGTACTCTGGCATTTATTTTATTATAAACAGTGCTCAATATAATGAGTATTATAGAGCTTATCCTTCTCGTAATGTAAATTTCATACATAACTATATAATTATATATATATATATATATATATATATATATATATATATATATACTGTAATGGTTGTTACAATGTTTTTAAATTCATAGTATCACTAGTGATACTATGTATTTAAAAACATTGTAACAACCATTACAGTATAACGCTCTACATTTGTATCGAGCACTCTTTATAAAAGTAAATGCATGAACAAAAAGGTAAATAAACCTACGAGTTCAACAACTTTGTTACAATATATATATATATATATATATATATATATATATATATAAAGAGATGTGTACCCACAGAAAGAAAATATAAACTTAAACAAAGTGGACATCATGTTATACCTATTGATTGTGTCTGATTTGTTTCTAATATCTTTTTAATCGTATCACCTTGAGCAAGGTGATACGATTGATGTGGATGTGCAGGGGTCTTCATAAGAGTAAAAAAATTAAATAAGAGGAGAATAAAATAAAAGACGAACCAGTTAAGGATGGGAATACAGGTGTGATGACAGTTGCAAAGGTGAAGAGAAAAGAGAAGATATATAGGGTAGTGTAGAAAGAACTAGAGTCAAGTGGTTAAGAGATGGGTATTGACATTGCATTTAAATTCCTGGAGGTTGTAGCCGGCAGGAAGCAAGAATATGAAAGCGAGTTCCACAGGCGGGAAGTGCGAGAAAAGAAGCTGCAGGAGTAGAATTGTTGTCTGCATTTGGTTGATCTAACTGTGAATGGGTGGGACCCAGTTGCCAGTCTGATTGCACAAGTAAACACCTGTTGCAGGGGCACCAGTGACTTAAGTTCGTTGGAGCAGAAGCCATTGAAATATTTATAGAAAAGACAGAGGGAAGCCACATCCCTCGGTGAGAAAGTGACTGGAGTCTATACTGAGATGAACAGCGGGTGCGCCTGCCCATATATGACAGCGGTATTTCATGCACAGATGGATGGTTGATTTGTGTATATATATATATATATATATATATATATATATATATTTACGCTCTCACACCTTGATTGAGCACTCTGGAAAAATAGTAGACTTTGATAAACAGTAGCTACTCTGGCATGTACGCATCGCTCATTCAGTGAAATGAATTAGAGTGCTCTAGCTATTGGACGCGTATAATGATATGCGCTAAAAAAGTCTGCCTACTTCCACCGAACGCCTATAGTCCAGGGGTAGAGTCCCTGACTGACGCCATTTCGATCGGGTTTCAATCCTGGGTAAGAAAGCAATCGGAGTCTAACCGTACTGATGAGCTGTGATACGGCGAAACAGATCTGTCTGTGGATGACAATATACATATATAGCCGAGTGGTTAGAACGTTCGCTTTCTGACCATGAAGCTTTGGTTCGAATCTCACTCTGCTCGATTTGTTACCTTTCTTGATGTTATCGGTCTTGAAGAGGCGATCTCAGCGTGCAGCATCTTTGGAAAGTTGCTGAAAATCGTACCCCGGGTTGACCTAAGCCTTGTCACTGTAACTGGGTAAACGGCTCTCTTTGCGGAGTCATCAATGGTTGTGCTAACTCGAAATCAAAAGTCATCCTGACCGATAGTTTGAGCCTCCTGGCTTTGTTCAGACTGTTATTCATACTAGATAACACGCTCTCTTCCAGAAACACCCACTCAACAGTCATGAAAGAAAGGTGAATGGTAGAGAAAAAAGAAATAGCTGACTGAGTTTAGTAGAGAGAGACCGGGACACATATAAGAACGGTCTGGAAATGCGAGGGAGAGTTTCCTCGCCAGTGGGATATTTTTGCAGAAATAAAATCCCAGGCCATGCATGTAGACATTAGATTCCTTCGTAAATAGAGTAAGATAGCCAAGAATAAAAAAATCAGAGGTGAGGATTGCAGAGTTAAGATTAGTTTCACAGATAGCTAGTATGTCCGGGGACTTTTCAAAGAGGAACTATATCTCACTGCATAAATTGGTACGAATAACACGAATGTTGGGGAAATAAATGTTGATAGGTTAGGTGATTTCTCGTTGCTCTTGTTTAGGTTTACATCTTTGGTTGATCATCATCATCATCATCATCATCATCATCTATCCATCACACCCAGATGGTGCATAGGGCAGCAACTTTTTGTTGCTGTTTCTGTAACAAACTGTTTTTTACAGGGCAGGGTTGTTAGCTCTGCACCCTACCCCCAAACCCCCCAAACCTGGAGGACCGGTGGACCATTCTTGGTCCTTACGTTTACCTGGTTTTCCCAAATGGTCACCCATTAAAGTACTGACCAGGCTCGATGTTGCTTAACTTCGCTGATCGGACGGGAAACGTCAACACGATATAGCCGTAGACTTGGTTGCTTATAGTCAAGGTGTAATATATTGGTACGGAAATGGCATAGGGTATTAGTAGCAGTCGGTTTTCAAATGTAATATGTGTGTGAAGGTGCATCGGAATTACTCAACGGAGCGGCTTGCCGCACAACCTTCGATGTGCGATGTGCACTACAAGAACACCGATATTGTGCGACTGTTGATCAGAACAACCTCCCTTGACGCTACGCAAGAGTTCGGGCTCCTGATTATCATTTGCGAAGTAGCAACCAGAAAACTGCCAGTTCAGTACCCTCAGTATAAAGAAACGTTGCCACCATCCACACATATCACAATAACTCGTGAAAGCACCACTGTTAACCCTCTAGGGCCATTCGTATCATATTTGATACAGTATTTCCCTACAAGGAAACATTTGATATTTCCCTATAAGGAAACATTTGGTATTCATTGACTGAGCAGTCAGTACTGCTTTCATTTGAAATTTATAAAATATTTCTCTTAAAAAATTTTTCAGGAAAATATTTCTTTCAAGGCTTGTTTTCATACTGTATCAAATATGATACGAATGGCCCTAGAGGGTTAAGGCCTGAGAAGAGAAGAGAATTGCTTCCTAAACAAGAAACAAGGAATGAACGGCTACTCCTATTCAAGAGAAGTGGTAGGAGAATCTATCGACCCCTATTTTTTTAAAAATGCAAAATTAAAAAAAAAGTTTTGATTTACGTATTTTCCGGTTTAGAAAAAGAACTTATTTTCCTAAAAAAATACGTTGAAAAATACGTGTGTGTCTTCCAAGACGAATGTATCTCTTATGGTTACCACAACGACATGGATCGTAGTGAGGATCATTTTTTTGTAAATGACTGATAGTCGTGATGACTCTGCAAATGATAGTCTAGAGTTTTTACATGAATCCAGCAGTGACGAAATTTTGGGATTTGAGGAAAAGTAAAATTGATTTGTTTCTTTTATATTTTTATATGGATATTTTTAAAATGTTAATTCATTTTTATGAAAGTAAAGCCACCATTGGACAATGAAATATGCATATTTACTAATCACCAACTAGTCATTTTCATACAAACAAAATAGGACGAGTGATTAATGCAAAAATGTAAATAATACGTGGCGGCCATATGTGAGGGACGCAGGGGGATGAGCATGACATTTTTTTATTAGAAATTTCTTTCCAATTTTTTTCCCCCAGCTTCTTGTAAGCTGGAAAATACGATCAACTCGAGATATTCATTACAGATTCGACGAAGTATTAAAAATGGCAAGCCATACCTTTAAAAAAACTTCCCAAAAAAGCCATCAATTTCTTTTCCAGTTAAGTTAATTTTCTGAATGTACGATCAAAATAACTTATTTGAAGAGTCAAATCGGCTACCAACAAAGCTTTTTAGCCATTCTATGTTTAACTAACAGTACTCATTTAAAAATGAAATCAAATAAAAATAAAAAAGTTACTAACTTTTCATTTTAGTTAAGGTCAAGATATCTAATACAGCTTCCACAAAGAATTGAAAATGGCAGACAATACCTGAAAAAAATGGCAGAAAATGCTTGAAAAAATTTTTTTTAAATCCATAGTTCACTTCCACCTAAGATAATTTCTTTGAACGTACAATCATAATAATTTATTTGAAAAGTGGAATGAGCTACTAACAGATCTTTTTGACCATGCAATTTTTAGCTAACATTTTAATATAACAAGCGGAGGGGTAAGGTGATACAGGTCAGTCCCTAGAAGCACACGTCAATGGCTAATAAAAAGGGCAGAATAAAAAAAAAGGAGAAAAAAGGAGAAAAAAGGAGAAAAAGCGATTTCAAACGAGAATTTAGGATTATGACATTTATGACACGATTTTTGTAAAATAATTGATGTCCTGTATCATAATACGATGGACTGTATTAAAAAAAATAATGAGGAAGGGTTTAATTCAGTTTAATTTTTTAATTTCAACCACAACACGAAATTTGTAAAATCGTATGTAAGCATAACAGTACTATGACTTTCTGGAGCATTCTTGAACTTTGTAGGACATTCTAGAAATTGTTTATATTTCTTTGTATGTTATACTAGAGCTATAAACTGTTAAATATGTAAAAAGATACATAAGGACTACCCAATTACATCATTAGTAAATTGAAAAATAAAGCTTCTGAAATATTTTCATTTCTACTCTTATTGCGTATATGGTAAAATCAAATTTTAGGTTTGGGGTAGAGGTGACATTTTTCAATAATGAATAAAAATTAATGACGTCTTCATTACTTTTGAACAAAAACTTAATCAATTTGTAACACAGGAACATAGGGTTACGAAATGTCATGAACCTAATATATATATATATATGTGTGTGTGTGTGTGTGTGTGTGTGTGTGTGTGCGTGTGTTTATCAGTTGATAAGTGCAAGTGTTTATGTAAATGAGTCAGCATAAATAAACATTCGAGAGGTTATAACCATAAATAACCTTAGGCATTAGCCATAAGCAAAAGAAACTCGCATATATATATATATATATATATATATATAGAGAGAGAGAGAGAGAGAGAGAGAGAAACATAGATAGACAGACAAGTACGAACAGACTGGGATAACTAGATAGATAAATAGATAGATATGCATTGTCTTAAATACGTATACATATATATATATATATATATATTGAGAGAGAGTGAGAGAGTGAGACAGAAACGATATAGATATGTGCTTAAACAGCTAGCTAGCTAGCTAGCTAGCTAGCTAGCTAGCTAGATAGATAGATAGATAGATAGATAGATAGATAGATTATAATATATCCCAATAGAATATGTCGTAAGCGTACGTCAGTGTTTCACTACGAATGCTAATTGAAAACTGAGAAAAGCCATTAAAATATGTAAATTTCTGAAACGAAATTAACAAAAAAAAAAAAAAAAAAAAAAAACGAACAAAGGCAAATAAAGAGTAAAAAAAAAAAAAGACCGTCCGGTACGACCTGACCCACTTCTCACTTAACGTTCATAGCCTTTCGAAATATCTTCTCGAAGAATTGATTAGTTCAATCAATAAGTATAAAACACCGATAGGAGAAACAGTAATTAAAGAAAAATAAATGGAAAAATTTAAGCAAATTATGGAAACAAACACGAACGAGACTTAAATGGGGAGCGATAATAAAATAAACTCACTTCTCGAACTAATTACCGCTTCTTTACATTTTTCGTTTAAAATCTAATTCTGCAAAGGCCGTTCGTCTATCTTTTACATTTGCTGGTGAATATTTTCTTTTCTTTTTTATTTTTCTTCCTTTTAGTTCCCCTTTGGTATTTTAACAGGCATTTTCATTAATTTCATTTTTACAAATTCAAATAAAATGTGAGCAAAAAATTTCTCAAGGATAAAATCATTAACACGTCCACATATAAATGCTAACCCCTACGTTATTCTTCCTCTTTCTTCCACCGTGCGACACAAACACAGACGATATATATATATATATATATATATATATATAGAGAGAGAGAGAGTGTGTGTGTGTGTGTAGTCTAATTTACGCGAAAATTAAAATAACACTGACATCTCATTTTAAGGTCCTGGGCATGTTGGTAAACTGCATCCAGTAGCAAGGCCTCTGATTGGGAGGTTGTGAGGAGCATGGAACCACCTCTTAATTGCTGTTGTTCCCAGGTTCATCCTCACACGGAGTGGTAGCACCTGTTAGGGTCACTGCTATAGGCAAATAGTTAACCCCCAAAGTGGAGTCAAAACACTATGAAAGTATAAAAATACACTTTTTTAGAAATATATACATAAAATAGACTTTTGTAGAAAAATATAGATTTTTGAAGAAAAAATATTACCGACAATACATTTTTGAAGAAAAATTATTACCATAACACAGTAAAACATTTTGTAATACAAAACTAGAAGACATTTTCAGTTTTGTAAAATGAAAAAGAATAAAAACAAAAAAAATTCATTAAAATCTGACTAAATCAATCTTGTCACTATAACCGAACATTAAAACAAAATTCCTTAAAACTCCACCTTTTTGGTATTAAATAACCCACTGAGGTGTTGATATGCCGTTAAACAAAACTCAAACTCAGACATTTCATTTTAAAAGATCAGTCAGTTAAGTACCATACGTGATACACGCTTGGGCGATCATGTCTCTTTTGAGACATGACTGACTGGGCAGAGTAGGTTGCCATTGCTTTCTGCGGTAGACTGGTTGCCAACCAAGGCTATAGAACCCAATCTGTCCTGCTATTTAACCCATAACTGGAAGGAATAGTCGGATTAATACCTTTCTCAAGGGTATTTGTGCGTAAGTGAATGCAAGGAATTCAACTGGAATTCGAACTCGGCTCTCCGATTTCTCGTTCCGAGTCGATATCCACTGCGCCACAACGCACACCCTTTAAATGATATATTACCAAAATTGCACAAAAATATCTTGAATTACTAAAGAGCAAATTTATTCAAGAAAATTGTCATTGGCTTCAACCACAGCCTTCAGGCAATTTTGGGTTCTCCTGCACCTTTTCTGGGTGATCTCCTCGTTTAATTTGGTGAATGCTGCCATAATCCTTGCTTTTCTTTCATTTTTGGTATTACAATGGGTTTCGTTGGTTTCTCGCTCAACTGCGCCCCACATTGCAGTCTGGAGAGTTAGTAGGCCAGATATAATAGTGATGTGACTTCAGAAATTATCAGATTGTGCCATGACTGGGTTTTCTTGCTTGTGTGGAATGGTGCAGAATCCTGCTGCCAGATACAGAGTCTTTCAGTAGCGACCCTCTGACTCAGGGCAGCACTATCTCATCAAAGAATCTGATATAGGCCTCTGCGTTGAGTTTTTTGGCAGGTGGTAAGACGAATGGAGGCATAACGTTGCCATAACTAGTGATAACACCAAACACCTTCGTAATCACCATTAGACTCCTTTAACTCTTTCCACTCCTCTGTATTGACCTCTTATTGACACCCAAACATTCTGAAATGTTTGTCTTAAGGCTTTCGGTGCGAATGCCAAGCAGTACAACATGCTGTTTGTGAATTGTAGCATGGTGCTCTTTTTTTCCACAGATGGTTCCCAATTGACGCTACTATACTGTGCAGTCGACATAAGCGAATTTAAAATAATAAAATAATCGAAATTTGCCTATCACACCTTATATGTGTGTTTGCATGAATATATATGTATATATATGTATGTGTGTATATATATATATGTGTGTGTGTGTGTGTGTGTGTGTGTGTGTGCGCGCGTGCGTGTAAAAATGTAGCTGATACGCGTTAAAAAGCCTGTCTTCATTTACTGGACGCTCGTGGCCTAGGGGTAGAATCACCGACTGACGCCAATTTGGTCAAGTTTCTGATCCTGGGTTAGGAAGCGACCAGAGTCTAAGCCGTACTGATGAGCTGCAAAACAGATCTGTCTGTGGATGACTATAGTATAACTAATATATATGCAAAAAAAAGTAATACATATATATAAGCCATCCGCAGACATGTCTGTTTTGCTGTATCACAGCTCGTTTAACCGTTTTGCCTCAAGCCGGGTTTGAAAACCGACTGACTTGACAGCAGTCGTATATTTACCCACCAGGCCATAGGTGCAAAGTAAGAGAAAGGCCGATTTCATAGCGTCTAATGTATTTTTTAACGATATGTACACAATGCCAACAGCGAGTGTGTTCCGTCCAATAACCGCTTCAAAAAGAAATTATTTTCATAGCCGACGCGTTTCGTACACATTTGCCTTGATAAAATCCATCAGAGGACGAAAAGTGTAGGCTACGGCAAGTTATATATATATATATATATATATATATATATATATATATATATACACCTCGGCTACGATAAGATTTCATTTTGTTTGTCTTTATATTGTCCTTTCACAGATTTATATATATTAATTATAGATAAATATATCAGTACTGATGAGACCGGTATGGTTGAAACCTGGGTAGCAAGTAAGTGGTGAATATGTCTTTCTTCGAAATATGTGTGTGTGTGTGTGTGTGTGTGTGTGTGTGTGTGTGTGTGTGTGTGTCTGTGTGTGTGTGTAGCTTACTCTCTGTATCACGATATATTTATATATCTTCCCGCAAAATCATCTGACCATAATGTTTCCTGTTTTATCATATTATTATTTCTTCTTCTTCTTCTTCTTCTTCTTTCTTTCTTTCTTTCTTTTTTCCTTTCTTTTCTTTTTCTTTTTTTTTTGGGGGGGGGGGGGGCTGCTACTGCTGCTGTTGCTTCTTCTTCATTGTTCGTGCGTGTTTACATCCTACGGCCATTTTGTTCATTTGTTCGAAGTGCATTCTCTCCTGAATTACACTGCCGACTAAATTAGTGATGTCTCCATTTGCGATGACGGGAGTTGGCTTGTCTGCCTGCATATGGCACCGTTGAGGCTTCCTCTTCTATGCGCCGTGTATCTTCGTTGGTGACCACAGCTTTCTACAATTAACTCTCCTCTGTAGCGCTTATTAAATGTATTTTTTTTTATCTCTCCTAACCTCTGTTCTGCCATCAATTTACACAAGCGCGTTACGTATTTTATACACTATTTTCCTTTGTTTCTCTTGTCTTCAATATGTGACATGGGTATCAATTTCTCCATGTCCTCTTTCCTCATTCGCCTTAGAAAATTCAAATGTCTCTTCCTGATGTTAACTTTTTGCTTCCAGTTTCTCTAAAACTTGGTCGTTGCTTATATGTTAGACATCTTTCTGTAGAACCACATCTCTTACGTCAAGCCTCTTCTTCATTTGTAAGGTTGATTGGTTGTTTTTATGGCAAATCAACCTCGGCGGTTCATTTATTGACAACTAAACTTTATTTATCTATTGCTAGTAATACCTTTTTCTTTCAACAGTTTATTGTTGTTTTTATATAAGTTTTTGTGTCTAGTAATACATTTTTCTTTTCGAGTACCAAGATTCATTGGGATTTGTTTTTAAGGGTAGGGCTCCCAAGTCCTACCTTTGTTATTTAACCCATAACTGGAGGGAAGGATTAATACTTTTTCCAAGGGTACCAGTGCTTAAGGGAATGCAGGGTATTCAACTGGAACTCGAACACGGCTCACCGATTTCTCTTTCCGAACCGATATCCACTGCACCACAACGCACATCCGTCACTATACTCTTACAGCATCTGATATTCCCAAGCAGTCGCCCATCTAAGTACTGACCAGGCTCAACTTTGCTGATCGAGCGAGAACCGGTGTATTTAACCTGATAGGCCGCAAGACTTCATTTGTAAGGAGATTGTCCAGTATTCACTGCTATATAAGAAAACCGATATTACATAACAGATCAGCATTTCTTTCTTTCTTTTAATGAAATTTTCATGTTTCTTAATACTTTGCTTAGCTTCTCGGAGGCAATTTTCGCTACCCTATTGCGTCATCGGAATTCGCTATCGTATTTTCCGTTCTATGTTTTAAATATAACAGACGTTTAAATTGTTGTACTTGCTTGATTTTGCTATGTTTAAATACTGATTCGCATGTTGATCTTTTGTTGAAAACTATATAGGAACCACTCAACTTATAAATCATTTCTCTTTTTGCCAGAAAGAATACGAAAATAAATATATATTAAATTCAATTAAATATTAAAATGTTTATAAAATGACTTCGTTTTACCAGAGAGGATATCAAAATAAGTATATATTAAATTTATTTAAATATTAGAAAGTTTATAAAATTATTTGTTTTACGAGAGAGAATATTAAAAAAATATTAAATTCATTTAAATATTAAAATGTTTGGAAAATGGTTTCGTTTTACCAGAAAGGGTATGAAAATAAATATATATCAAATTCATTTAAATATTAGAATAATAATAAAATGGTTTTGTTTTACCAGATAGGATATGAAAACTTTTTAAAGTCCGTTTTATTATACCCCACCTACGCCGTCTCAATAAATATTTGAAAAACAAGGTCGTTCTGAATGGGCGTGCCTCTTCGTCCTACAGCACGAATGCTGGTGTCCCACAAGGCTCTATCCTGGGCCCAACGCTCTTCCTTATTTTCATCAACGACCTCCCAGATGAGATCAAGTCCCAAGTAGGCATCTACGCAGATGACACTACAATATACTCCCGCTCCAGTAAGAAACCTGTCGTGGCGGACAGACATAATCTCGCTGCTGACCTTGAGCGGGATCTACACTCTGTGGTGAACTGGGGCAAGAAGTGGCTTGTCAACTTCAATTCATCTAAGACCAAGCTGTTGTCCGTCAACCATTACAGGCAACCTCTTCTGCCTCCCATAAGCATGGACCAGATGATTCTCCCGGAGAGTAATACACTACGCCTCCTCGGACTTACCCTGTCCTAAGACCTCAAATGGAAGCACTATATTGAATCCATAGCAAAATCTACTGCTAAGAAGATTGGGTCACTATGTCGATCCAGGATGTTTTTTCCACCTGAATCCATCCTGCATATATACAAGTCTACCATCCGTCCATGCATGGAGTACTGCTGCCATTTATGGTCAGGTGCCCCTGCCGTTCTCCTCAGTGTTCTTGACAAGCTCCAAAGGAGAGTCTGTAATGTGATAGGTACTGATCTGGCGACTCGTCTGCAGCCACTTTCCCATCGTCGAAATGTGGCCTCCCTCTGTCTCTTCTATAAATACTTTCATGGCTTCTGCTCGGATGAGCTTAAGTCACTGATGCCTCCTCAACAGGTGTTTACCCGTTCAACCAGACTGGCAACTGGGTCCCACCCATTCACAGTCAGGTTAGCCAAACGCAGACGACAATTCTACTCCTGCAGCTTCCTCTCTCGCACTTCCCGCCTGTGGAACTCACTCCCGTATTCTTGCTTTCCTGACGGCTACGACCTCCAGAAATTTAAAAGCAAAGTTAATACTCACCTACTAACCACTGGCCTCTAGCTCTCTCCCCTCCCCTGTATAACCTTCCCTTTCTCTCCGCCCATGTACCTGTCATTGCACCTGCTTTCTCAGCTTTCTACTGTTCCTTTCTAACTAGCTTGTACTCCTCACTCTTTTCTAATTAATCTTTTTACATTTATGTAACCCCCTGCACATCAGTGGCGTTTCTGCCTTGCTCGGGGTGAAATGATTAAAAAAAAAAAAAAAAAAAAACTATATTCTATCATCTACCATTCTTATGGTAGATGATAGAATATAGTGATTGTTTGGGATAGAAGAATATAGTGATTGGGTGGAATATAAGAATATAACATGAGAAGATAAGAATGGTAGATGATAGAATATGAAGATATAAGAAGAGAACCAGACTTATCTTCTTATCTTATAATCTTATATTCCATCCACTGCGAGTCTTATCTTCTCATCTTGAAGTTTATAATTATTTTATTATTTTAAAGTTTATAATTTTGAAAGTTATCATACTTGAAATGTGTATAAGGTGTTGGTATTTTAAATTACATTCAGTCTCGCATTTTTTCATTCAGTAAAGTTTTTTTTATTTAAAAACCATTAAAAATTTGAAAATTAAAATTAAATAATTCATTCAATTTTTAATTTAAAGATATAAACAAATATCAAAATTAAATTAACTTTAAATTTTAAAAAAAATTAAATTTAAAATGTTTAGATTTTGTCCGCTGTAAATAAATACAAATTCAATTTTAAATTTTAGTATGTTTGGGAGAAGATTTCGTTTTGCTAGAAAGGATATTAAAACATTTCATATATTTTTTTATATAATAGTTTCACTCCAGGTGAAATATTGTAAGAAACTGAATGCAAATATAAACTATTTTTTTAATGAAGCTAAAACTGGTAGAGGGTGAAATATAAGATAAGACTCATACAGGATGGAATAGAGGAATATAAAATGAGAAGATAAGAATATGTAGTAGATGGAATATAATATAATTTGAGAAGATAAGAATATGTAGTGGATGGAATATAAGAATATAATATGAGAAGATAGAATATGGTAGTGGAATGATATAAGAATATAATATGAGAAGATAAGAATATGTAGTGGATGGAATATAAGAATATAATAGAGAAGATAAGAATATGTAGTGGATGGAATATAAGAATATAAAATGAGAAGATAAGAATATAGTAATTGATGAATATAGGAATGATAATATGAAGATAATAATGAGGATAAGAATATATAGTGGATGGAATATAAGAATATAAAATATGAGAAGATAAGAATATGTAGTGGATGGAATAGTAGAAGATAAGAATATCAGAATGAATGATAATAGAAGATAAGAATATGTAGTGGATGGAATATAAGAATATAATATGAGATGGTAAGAATGGTAGATGATAGAATATGAAGATATAAGAAGAGAACCAGACTTATCTTCTTATCTTATAATCTTATATTCCATCCACTATGAGTCTTATCTTCTCATCTTGAAGTTTATAATTATTTTATTATTTTAAAGTTTATAATTTTTTAAACAAAAATGTATATACAATACTGGTAATATTTTAATGAAAATTACTCTACTTTCATAGCGTTTTAATGGCGAACTATTTAAAGTAGTTGGGATCCTAACCCTTGCGACCACCGAAAAAGAACTATAAACGAAACATTGGCAAAAAGAAAATATAATGAACTAATTCTAGACGCAGTTTTGTACTGTTCTACATTAGTTTTGATTTGGTTGTTGGCTCATTAATTCCTCACGTTGAAATACGAAACAAAGAAACAAGTACTGAACTCTTATGTAATATCAGACTTCTTATATAGCAGTGAATGCTGGACTGTCTTCTCATATATGATTTTTGATTGGTTGTTTTTGTTTCATGTCATATCAACATCGGCGGATCATTTATTGCTGGCAATACCTTTTTCTTTCAACAATTTATTGTTGTTTTTATGTAAGTTTTGTGTCTAGTAATACCTTTTTCTTTTCGAGTACCAAGATTCATTGGGATTTGCTTTGTTTTTTTTAAGGGCAGGGTCCCCAATTCTTACACTGTTATTTAACCCATATCTGGAGGGAAGGGGCGGATTAATACCTTTCCCAAGGGTACCAGTGCTTAAGCGAATGCAGGATATTCAACTGGAATTCTAACACGGCTCACCGATTTCTCTTTCCGAGCCGATATCCGCTGTACCACAACGCACATCCGTCACGAAACGCTAACAGCACCTGGCATTTCCAAGAGGTCACCCATCTAAGTACTGACCAGACTCAACGTTGCTTAACTTTGATGATCGAGCGAGAACCGGTGTATTCAACGTGATAAGGAGGTAAGCCTTCTCATATATGAAGTGAGACTCGAAACAACGGAAATGTTGATTCTACGAAAGGATGCTAAGAATACACTGGACCGAACATGTGAGCAACGACGAAGTTTTACAGAATATGAAGACAAAAAAATTTTGAGTTTTGTTAAAGGGCATATCAAACTTTGTGGGTTATTTAATTCCAAAAATGTGGTTGTTTAAGCGTTTTTTATGTTCGGTTGAGAAGGTTGATTTAGTCAGATTTTAATTTAAAAAAATTTTGTTTTTATTCTTTTTTATTTTAGAAAACTGAAAATATCTTTTAGTTTTGTATTAAAAAATGTTTTGCTGAGAATAATTTTTTTCCTTCAAAAATGTGTTATGATAATGTTTTCTTCAAAAATGTATTGTTGGTAATAGTTTTGCTTCAAACATGTATATTTTTCTATAAAAGTCTATATTTATGTATGTATTTATATAAAAACATAGTTATACTTTCATAGTGTTTTGAATCCAGTTTGGGGGTTAACTATTTGCCCATAGCTGGGATCCTAACAGGTGCTACCACTCTGGATCAAGGTGGACCTGGGAACAACAGCAATTAAGAGGTGATTCCATGCTCTTCCCAACCTCCTAAATCAGAGTTCTTTATTGCCGGATGCAGTTTACCGTCATGCCAAGGACCAAAAAAGAAGAGACAGCTGAAATTTCTCGGGTACATAATGAGGAAAGAGATCCTGGAAAATTTTATACTCCCGAGACCAATGAAAAAGAGGAACGGAAGAAAACAACGCAATAACTGACGACAAATCTTCTGTAAAATGGACGTCGGATTAAAGCTTAGCAAAGATAACAAAACAGAGAAAATTTATTAAGAGCTACAAAAGAACAGGAAATTGTGGAGAACCATGATCGCCTACATTCTAAATGAAAACGGCACATAGAAGAATTTTCTGAAATGTTTTGATGTTTTTTGTTCTTAGTGTGTATATGGTACTATCGAAATTTCGGTTTGGAGGTGACTTTTTTCAAGAACTAAAACAATGAATTTCTAATTACTTTTAAATAGAAACTCATCGATTTATAAAGTTAATATATATATATATATATATACATTTGTGTGTGTGTATGTGTGTGTGTGTGTGCGTCTGTGTGTGTGTGTGCGTGTGTGATCGGTTGATTGGTTAGAAGAAGTGTTTTTGCAAATACGTCAACATAAACAAAAAATCTAGAAGTTATAACCATGAATAATACCAGCTATTAGCAAAAGAAACTGGCGTATAAATAGATAGATAGATAGATAGATAGGGAAAGAGAGAGAGAGAAAAAAAGAGAGATATGAACATAGATAGATAGATAGATAGATAGATAGATAGATAGATAGATAGATTCTGGGATATATATATATATATATATATAGAGAGAGAGAGAGAGAGAGAGAGTGGAGGGAGAAGAGGATCTCGACAAATAGGAACATAGATACGAAATGTCATATATATATATATAAATATATATATATTAGGACTTTGAATACGTTCTTGCTGATCGTTCATAAAAAAATAATAGTTTTATTTACTGAAATTAGGGAGAAGCATTCCATGAAAGAATTGTCCCTCGGTAGGCACTAATTTTTGCCTTCTTTCTGGCAGCATTTGAATTCCACGTCAGAAAAACAACGTCTTTTGAGGTCAACCACGAGACGACCATTTTTTTTTTTTTTTTTCATCTTCAAAAGAATGAAAGTGCCTCCCAGGCAGGTAATGTGTCATCGATCAGAACGTGATAATCGGACGGGGCAATATCTGGTGAATACTGCGTGTGGGGTAGGACTTCTCATTTAAGCGTTTCCAAGTAGGTTTTCACCCGTTTTGCAACATGTGACTTAGCGGTTTTCTGTTACAAAATCACTTTATCTTGTCTCTGCTAGTATAGCGGCTGCTTTTCTTCAATGCTCGGTTGAAACACATCCTTTGTAATCGATAGCAATCAACTGTGATGGTGTCGGTCTGTTTGAGAAATGCATAATAAACTACACCCAGCTGATCCCACCAAATGCAGAGAAGAAACATCGAACCCTGGATATTCGGTTTTGCCGCCGATGTTGATGCATGGTCAGGCTTACACCACGATCTTCTACGCTAACGATAAACGTAGTGCATTCACTTTTCAACGCCGGTCACGATATCATGCATGCAAAAAAATAAAAACTTTTTTTCTGTCATTGAAGCAGCGGTCCACACGTGACAAGAAGCCGTTCGACATCTCTCGGCTTCAACTTGTCCTTGCCTTGAAATAATTCCTAATGCATTTAAACATTTTGAAACTGCTGTGTGATAAACTTCTAATGATTCTGCAACTTTAGCTTGCGTCTGACATGAATCTTCATGAATTAATGCCTCCAATCCTTCGTCTTCAAACTTTTTTGCTACTTCAAAGCGTTCTTTATCTTTAACATCAAAATAGCCTTCAAGACCTACCCTACATCAGTATTTTTTAAGCGTCTGAACAAATCTCTGCATCTTGTTTCCGACAGAGCATGGTCGCCGTAAATCTCAAGAAGAATTCTCTGTGCTTCATCTCCAAATTTCTTTTGAATAAAGTAGTACAGGAAAATTCCCCGCAAATAATTTATCTCTGGCACGAAATCTGACATGTTTAACACTATGAAGAACAAAGTTGCTTACGCTTCAGCAAAATCACATACACTGAATTTCATGCTTTCCTATAGTACTTCTTTAGAAATGCATTATCATCTTAAACTACAAGCACGCAGTTCTGTAAACGCTATCTGTCGGAAAACAGCGAAAAATTATTCAAGGTCCTTATATATATAAAAGAGAGAGAGAGAGAGAAACATAGATACACATATATAGATAGATAGATAGATACGAACTATCATATATATATATATGTAATTTACTAAGCGCAGCTTAGATGTGGCACAAGGCCGAAAGTATGGGGCACCCAGTGAGGATCGAACTCACTACTTAATTGCAATAGTTCTAGCGAGACAAGCTTGCTAACCATTACACCACCTCGAGGTGCCCTCGATATATATATATATATATATATATATATCAATAAATTCTATATATATATATATCAATAAATTCTGAAATTTACATTTCGTTGAATAGCTATTTCAGCGAACAAAATTATTTTTGTTAAATTCTATAAGTAGATTTTAAATCAAACTTTTTTTGTTAATTATTTGCAGTGATATATAATATATTGTGACTATTCTTTCCTCATGTTTCCTTTTCTTCTTTTAATATATATTTTTTCTTTCCCTTCTCCATCTGAAGCCCTGTCGTCTCGGCTACTGAATATTTAACGTCATATTTTTTCGTTAACTTTTCCCCGTCGACCCCCTTTTTTTTTCCTTTTCCTCCACTACTTCTTTTACTTTCCCCCCACCACTTCTTATTTTTTTATTTTTGATTCTTTAATACAAACGTAATCTAAAAGTCTTCTTTTAGTACCGAGTCATGAATCTCGATATCTGCCCATTATTTATGTCTGGACCACAAATTTTAAGTATTTTTTTAAATAATCCTCCTCACCCCAAATTTTTTAACTTCCTGCATATGTAAAATTCGGAATTTATTGACATAATATACATATTTAGCTCTGTAAATAGATAATACTGTTTACATCGAGCCCTTCACCTGGATCATTTTAACATTCATAAAATTAATATTAATAGGATCTGGTTTTGGGTATTTTACCTATATACACTTCCTTTTTTGGATTATATATATATATATATATATATATATATATATATATATATATATGGAGGGGGAGAGTAAAAAAACAGAGATAGAAAAACAGATAGATAAGAACAGACTAGATAGATAGATAGATAGATAGATAGATAGATAGATAGATAGATGTGCCAATGGATTATGTCGTAAGTCTATGGCAGTGTTTCACTACGAATGCTTACTGAAAACCGAGAAAAACCATTAAAATATGTGCATTTTTGAAACGAAATTAACAAACGTGTATTGAAACCAAATAAAGAGTAAAATGTAGATTGTTCTTTAACATCGACCTGACTCAGGATCACCTCGAATATGTGGATGACACCATGAACAAAGATTGACTGGTTAATTAATTTTTACTACCAAAGAAGGAAAAATATGATTCGTGTTGAAAAATTATTCAAATAAATTTTCAGGTTTATACCATATTTGGAGTATCGCCCGGTTCACACTCCACCCACATCTATTGAACAGGTGAAGAGGATCATCCCTTGTTTCCTGTTTAGGATGTGGTTTCCGGCTTTCTCTTTTCCATTCTTTTTACCCTTACGTAGCCCCCTGCGCATCAGTGGCATTATCGCCTTGCTTGGGGTGATATGATTAAAAAAAAAAAAAGTGAAATTGTGAATTTATATGAGATTGTTACAATACAAGATCTGTTAAAATTGTACGAGAGTTTTGTTTTCAGTTGATAAAGAAATTGTTATTTGAAATGAGTGATACACGTGAATCTTTAAAGATCAGATTTGTTATGAACAGGGATATGGCACACTGTCGGATGGAGGAAATGCAACGAATTCAACCGGAATTCGAACTCAGCTTTCCAATCTCTCGTTCCGAGTCGATATCCACTGCACCACAACGTATATCCCAGGTAATAAGACGTGTAAAAATATTTTTTTTTATTTCTGTTACTATTATTAATTAATTAAAAAAAAATGGGACACAAATGAGTCGACTTGAGGCTGGCTTCAAAAGACTTTTCGTTTTTCCGATGTGGAATTCAAATGCTGCCAGAAAGATGGGGAAAAGTAGTGCCTACTGATCGACAATACTTTCATGGCTTGTTTCTTACTAATTTCTGTAAATAGAACTATTATTTTTCATGAAAGATCAGCGAGAACTTCTTCAATGTTCTACGGGATTTGCCGGTTCTTCGGTGATATTTTTGCGGATACTGAAACTCAATGTAGGGTGCAAGATTGGTGCCTATCGGGACGCCGGACACGGACCAAATTAAGCGACAACCATCAAAGCACACACCAACAGGGCTACATGAGAATAAAAACGAGAAGTTGAAATGCTGGCTTTGCCCACCCACCACCATGCAATTCAATACACACATCGGCACTTGAACTAAATTACCACGAGATACTTGAACGTGATGTGCACGCGACTTATTTTTTTGACGCGATTTGTACTGCTAATCCGGACTGTAATATGATGGATTTATGTTAGGGATTTACAACTGCAGATACATTTGAGCTTATAGCTGAGTCTGTTATTGGCTTAAAGCTCGGTATAATCGATGCCTGCTGAAAGGCATTATGACGCTATACACTCAAGAGCTTTCTTACAATGGACTGGGAAAATTAAGATTTTATTGGTTGCTAAAGTAGCTGGTAAGGTTGGCTTCACCGACATGAACGAAGTAGACACCGAATAAAACAGAAAAACACCAAGCCACATATAGAAACTAGGAGGAACTGCCAAAAAGAAACGGATAGAAAATATGATAAACTCGTTCTAGACGCAGATTCACACGAGTTAACTGTTGTGGATTCCGGGTGAGGAACCGTACAAAATAATTAACAACAAAACAGATAATTGAGATAGAAAAATATGTTATATTAAACGTAAAGATACAAACTGGAACGCAAGTTAGTAATCCAGGAATACGATTAGTATGACTATTAATATATATGAATGTGCGTTGTGGTGCATTGGATATCGGCTTGGAACGAGAAATCGGGGAGCTGAGTTCGAATTCCAACTGAATGCATTGCATTCACTTACGCGCAAATACCCTTGGGAAAGGTATTAATCCGTCTATTCCTTCCAGTTATGGGTTAAATAACAGGACAGATTGGGTTCTATAGCCTTGGTCGGCAACCAGTCTACCGCAGAAAGCAATGGCAATCTATTGCGGGATAATCTTCTGCCCAGTCAGTTATGTCTCTTTCGAGACATGATCGCCCAAGCGTGTATCACGCATGGCACTTAACTGACTGATTCATATATATACACACGTTTTTGAAGTGAAGCCGTGCTGGAATTAGTATGTCCACGTCGGAACTGACGGGTGCTGTGTAATACTATTTTGGCCGAGTGGAGCTCGGTGCTACTGTTTCTCTATGAAACTTCGGTATCCTACGGATCTCTTACGATGTCTAACGGTATCGTAATTTACTAAGCGCAGCTTAGATGAGGCACAAAGGCCGAAAGTATGGGGTACCCAGTGAGGATCGAACTCACTACTTAATTGCAATAGTTCTAGCGAGACAAGCTTGCTAACCATTACACCACCTCGAGGTGCCCAATGTCTAACGGTATTCTACGTAACTCACCATGGCAGGAGTATATGTATATTCAAGTCGAGTCCATTATCATAGAAAAAGGGGAGATCCCACAACATTAACCTTGATTCTGCTCATGGTAGTTGGCTCATTTTTTTATAATTACTTTCAAGAAACCCAAATGTTTGTGAGGCAAAGGAAGATCGTTCGAACAAAACATCGAAAAACACCAATATACACTTACTGGTAAAAAAACAAATTTTACTACTTAACCACTAACGAGGGAAGAAGAGATGGATTCATGCCTTTGTTAAGGGTGTAGCGCGTAAGGGAGTATAACGAAACCAGCGAGAATTGAATCACGGCTCTCTGGTTAACAATTCACAACCACTGTCTATTAGACCACATGCACATTCAAGCTTACAGTACCTAGTATTCTCAAGCTGTTCTTCATCTAGTTACTGAACAGTCTTGAGTTGACGAACTCAAATGATCGTACAGGAGCCAATGTTTCCCCCTCACATGACTGCAACCTATATATATATATATATATATATATATATCAACAATATAAGATACGCGGGGGACACGGTGGTGATAGCAGACAGGGAAAGGAAAATGCAGGCCTTCTACAGAAAGTAAAAGCAAGCGAGAAGAAAGGACTGAGCATAAACATCAAGAAAATTGAATGTATGGTCATTAGCAAAAAGATGACCCTAATATGACAACTACAGATCGGAAAAGATACAATAAATTAAGTAAAGAAATTTAAATATCTGGGATATGGAGACATGGAGATCCAAAGACGTATTGGTAAGGTCAAGGACGTATTTCAGAAGCTAACCAATGTACTGAGAGACAAGAAAGTCTAATTGAAAACAAAGAAAAGAGTGTTGGATGGCTACGTGATATCTGACCTTCTGTCCTTCTGTATGGAAGTCAATGTTGAACGATGCCATCAAAGATTAAAGAGAAGCTTGAGGCAGCAGAAATGTGGTTTTACAGAAGGATGCTGAGGATACCGTGGACTGAGCACGTGAGCAAGGATAAGTTCTTTGAGAGGATGCAAACGATAAGAAAAATCATATTTAACATCAGGAAGAGACAGATGAGGTTGCTGGGACACGTCATGAGGAAGGAGGGTATGGAAAATTTAATACTCACAGGATGAATAGAAGGAAAGAGAGACAGGGTAAAGCAGGGTACTATTTGATAGGTCTGATCAAATGGATGGCAGAGCTGGGTTTGAGAGAGATACCAAGAGGAAAATCATTGAGAGCGACAAGAAACAGAGCCAAATGGAAGTCCGTGATTGCCTACGACCTGAATGGACACGGTACATGAAGAAGTAGAAGAAGAAGAGCCATAATCGTCCACGTCCTTAAGGAAGATGGCACATAGAAAAAGAAGTTCATATTCTTAATTTATTATTTATTTATTTAGTGATCTTTTTTTATTTCTTATTTTTAGCTATTTGTTGATAATTATTGAAAATCGCCTACAGTGAAAAGCTAAAGGATATTTGACAGCACTTCTTCTAAAAGCCATGATGGATTTCGTTCAAACTTTCAACAGGAATGGTCAAATGCCATTTCTAGAGAGAATAATTGAAGGCAGAAACAAAGACAACATGGTAAATGGACTAGAATTCCATCTTTTCTCAAAATACGCCTAAATTTTTTTTTTAAATCATGTTGGTCTCTCTTCCTTTATGAAAATCAATTTAAAGATATTTTCTATGTTATTCTTTCTTCGTTAATATTTTTTAAGAACTGACAAATGGGCTGTCCGTGGGTACAGTACCCTTTACCCTAGCGATTTTTTCACCCCAATTTACATATCTCATTCCATGCCGAGAATTTGGCAAAGACTGTCAGAATTTTGGCAGGGGGTACAACTGACTCTGAATATTTTTAGCGAATCGATACAACTTTCTGAAAAAGATAAGACACGCTAATCTATCATAATTTATTTGCCTATATTTGAGATGAGGTATTTACATTAATTACAATGTTCGGACTATTGTCCTCATCTTTATTGTTATATTCACGACGTTTCGGCCGTCGTTCGTACGCCACGACTGTATGCTCTGACCTTCTTCAGGTGACTGGAATTTTTAACCGAACCTTTTATTTCTGGGGGAAGATTGTTCTCGTTCTATGAGCCATACCACTCCTGCATGCCTTAGTTATCTCCATTTAACCCAATTCTCTAATTTTTTTTTGTTCTTTGCTTTTTTGTTTGTTTGTTTGTTTTTTTTTGGAAAGTGACCGGTTTAAAGTTATAGTCACCTGAAGAAGCTCGGAACATGCAACGGCCGAAATGTCGCGAATGTGACAATAAATATGAAGAGAACAGTCCGAACAATGCAGATAATTTATATCGAAGAGCGATCATACTTCAGGTTTATTGTTGCATACCTACCTATATCAGTCAGTCAGTCAAGTGCCATACGTGATGCACGCTTGGGCGATCATATATCTTTAGAGACATTACTGACTGGGCAGAAGATTATCCCGCAGTAGGTTGCCATTCCTTTCTGCGGTAGACTGGTTGCTAGCCAAGACTATAGAACCCAACTTGCCCTGTTATTTACATCCATATCTACTTATATACAGTAATGATATGTTCCTATCCTCCTAAATACGTGGACACTATTGAAGTAAAGAGGAGAGAAAAGTGTCTATACTAGCTAGACTAGCAGTTACTTAAAAGTGTATCAACTTCAAGCAGCGTGCTAGTCTTGTGTTTGTTGATATGCTATTATTCCCAACTTCCGTTTTGGTAATTACTCACGCAGTAATCTTTTAGGGTTACAACATTTATGGAATGCGATTGATGCGAAACATTTCGTCTTTTATTCGGCTAAATTCATAGCATTAATCAGAGCTTTTTCGTTGACCTAATACCTGTTTTTGAATACCATATTTCTCGTACAAATAGTAAGACGTACCCTATACTTTGGTAGGTATTTTCGTGAAAAGAAAAGTATTTTAGGATTTAATAATTATGGTACAAGCCAATCCAAGTTGCCAACTCTACAATGTCATTTTACTTTCTGTCACAATAAATTATTATATTTCGGACCAATTATTAAATATTTGTGGTTATTACTAATTAAATTTTCAATAGTTTCAATAGCACAATGTTGTCTCTATTCACATCTGAAACAACTGGTATCTGCGGCCACAAGCGATACGTCGAACATCGTGTTTACATGCGACTACAATTCTTTTCATTCCCAGAAGGGTATCCTCTTCTGAATGACTGTGCCGACTAGATTGGCGGTGTCGTCTGTTTTGGTGACGGTAGTTGGCTTGTCTGTCTGAAAATGGCATCGGTGAGGCATCTTCTTTAGGCTGTGAGTGATCATGGCTTTCCGTAATTTCCTATTCTTTGTAAGCTATTATTAAATTTTCTCTTTTTAGTATCTCTCCTAAACCATATTCTGACATTAATTTACTTAAGCTGGTTAGGTAGGCCATGCACTGTTTCTCCTCTCTCCCTTCAATTTGTGCTGTGAGTGTTAGATTTTCCAAGCTCCCTTTCCTATATAT
Source organism: Ascarosepion bandense (assembly GCA_037127315.1). Taxonomy (NCBI): domain Eukaryota; kingdom Metazoa; phylum Mollusca; class Cephalopoda; order Sepiida; family Sepiidae; genus Ascarosepion; species Ascarosepion bandense. The sequence goes on along the minus strand of JBBBDQ010000410.1, from coordinate 362,774 downwards.
TTCAGCTGTCTCTTTCTGGTGTTAACTATAAAATGTCTTTTTAGTTTCTATTTTTGCTAAAAGTTTGTCTTTAAGTCTGTAGTATACTCAGCTTTCTTCTAGAAATCCATATTTCTGTCGCTTCAATTTTTTTCTTCATTTGTGAGGTAATTTTCCAGTAGTTACTGCCATATAAGAGCAGCGATATTACATATCACTTCAGTACTATTTTCTTTCTTTCTAACGAAATTTTCCTGTTTCTACATATTTTGCTTAGCTTTTGGAATGAATCTTTCCCCATCCCAATGAGGCTTCGAATATCAGTGTCGCACTTTCGTCCTCTGTTAAAACACTTCCCATATGTTTAAATGGTTGTATTTACACTATTTACATTATTCGGACTATTGTCCTCTTCTTTATTGCCATTTGTACGACGTTTCGGTCGTTGTATGCTTCGGCCTTCTTCAGGAATTTCGAACCGAACCCTTTATTACAATCACTGGGGTATATCATTATCATTCCTTGCGGAGAGCTTCTTTTGGTTATCTCCCTCTAACCTTCTAAGTGCATCACGTATGGCAAAATAGAAACCAATCCGTTCTACTATTTAACCTACGTATATATATATATATATATATATATATATATATATATATATAGAACTACCATTAATTCGAAATCTATTTAAAATTTCCACTACCTACTATTCGCTATGTTTGTTTGCAGTGATAAAACAAAACTAAACATGCAAATTACAAATTGAAGATTCCAAAATCAAACAATTACAACCATTCAATATTTGTCTATAGTTTTGCAATGAGGTAGTATTTACACTATTTACATCATTTCCTGGTTGGCAAACAGTTTATCGCAGAAAGTAATGAAAATTTTCTACACAGTCAGTCATGTCTCTTTCCAGCGTGTATCACGTATGGCACTTAACTGACTTACTAAGTTTGTTTCAGTACCGTAGCATAGACACTACAGTGAGGTGAGGTGGCGCTCCGCTCCGGGCGACACTTTTATGGGAGCAACACTTTTATAGGTCCGATACTTTTGAGTTTGGTATATACCACTTCATTTCATACGATGGTATTGAAATAATACCGATTTTAATCCTGGGACATTACTGTCAAATGACGGACCTTTTCGATTTTTGAAAAACTATAGAATATCTATTTAAGTGATTGTTATATTGGACGAACAATAAAAAATACCAGTGATGTATTCAGAGCTTTTTTTAATAAGTTTTGACAATGTGAAATCCGCGAAAATATGTAGAGGGCGTTCTTAATACCTTAAGTACTGCTTGGTTTTTATTATTTTAATTTAAGTCATTTATTTATGAGAGAGTTATGTATTGGTATATATTTTTTTTTATTTTTGGCTTCTTAATATCTAAATCAGATGTCTAACCACAGCGATGAGCTGTGATAGAGCGAAACAGGCTGGTATATGTATGACTATATATATATATATATATATATATATATATATATATATATATATAGTCATCCATATACCAGCTTGTTTCGCTGTATCACAGGTCATCGTTATATATATATATATATATATATATATATATATATATATCCATTTCAAACTGAATTATGCTAGTTTTATATATGGTGAGACCAGAAAGTCATACATAAAACTCTTCAAATATCAAGTGCTCAGGGCTTTTAGGAGATCCCCGGTGAAGAGCTTATACACAAAAGCCAGTGAAACACCTCATATCTACGGCGTATTAAACTGTCATTGCAGTATTGTTTAAAATTTAAATCGTGCCTAACTGATACAAGATACAGATCTACATTTGAACCAAATTATTGTGATCAATTCAGAATACAGAAAAGACAAATTACTTAAATGAAGAAGAGAAATACAGAGATAACATTCAAACTTCTCAACAACACACACCGTTTTATTCTCAATGGTAATAAACGAGTTTACAAAATCCACAGATCTAAAAAGACAGATGCTTCCAGCAAAGATCATACAGAATTAATAACCCTGCCTTCCAATAACCTTTCACCTAAACACTCAAACAAATTAACCATCCTAAACACTAGGATTGTTACCACCACTTCCAAATTTGATGAAAAATATACCAAACGCCATTTCAAACGCCGGAGTTTATCCGATAAAATTTCCGCAATGCAAAAACGTATACTTGGCGGAGACATCACGTGATCAAAAGATTCCACAGTTTACTCTCGCCTCCAACAAAAATCTGGTGTAGGCGGCAAAGCTAAACTCGCAGCCGAGATTGAAAAAGACCTCCAATCCATATTGGACTGGGGTAAGAAATGGCTAGTAAATTTTAATGCTTCTAAAACGAAGCTACTGTCAATTAACCATCATCGACAATCTCACCTACCTCCCATTAGCATGGACCAGGCTTGCCTCCCAGAGAGTAAAACACTACGCCTCCTTGGTCTCACACTTTCAGCGGACCTCAAATGGAATGACTATATCGAATCCATTGCTAAATCCGCTGCTATGAAAGTCGGTTCTCTGTGTAGGGCCCGGAAGTTTTTTCCGTCTAAATCTATCCTGCACATTTACAAATCTACCATCCGCCCGTGCATTGAATACTGCTGCCATATCTGGTCGGGTGCCCCTGCTGTTCTCCTCGGGCTTCTCGATAAGGTTCAGAGGAGGGTCTGTAATGTGATAGATACCGACTTGGCAGACCGCCTGCAGTCTCTCTCCCACCGGCGAGACGTGGCTTCGCTGTGTCTCTTCTATAAATACTTTCACGGCTTCTGCTCCGATGAACTTAGATCACTGGTGCCTCCTAAATACGAATTTGCACGAGATACTAGATTAGCAACTAGATCCCACCCTTTTACAGTGAAACCGATAAAATGCAGCCGTAACTTCTACTCCAACAGTTTCTTTCCTCGCACTTCCCGACTGTGGAATTCTCTTCCAAACGATTGCTTCCCCGACGGCTACAATCTCCAGGAGTTTAAATGTAAGGTCAATAGACACCTCCTAACACACTAACCTGCTCCCATTCTATCAAACACTCTTCCCATCTGCCCGACACTCATCCTCGCTATCCTTACTCATCTATCACCTTTCTCCTGACATTCCCTATGTCTATCCACTCCTTCTCTTTACCTTCCCCTATGTAGCCCCATGCGCAATAGTGGCAGTGGAATGCCTTGCTTGGGGTGAGATGATTAAAAAAAAAAAAAAAAAAGTCTTCCATTTTGATAGACGTTCTAACTCGTTTTGCATCGAGACAACGTGGGACAGAACTTTGATTTCACTAATGCCAACCCAATTAAAAAAAAGAACATGACCCCTTAAGAAGAAAGTATTTTCAAAAGATAAAATATTACGTTTTCAAAATACTTTCTCCTTAAGGGGTCATGTTCTTCTTTAATTACTAGCAACTATAAGCACTTGCATTACTTCACCATCTTTCTTTCGATCCATACTTCATGAATCTAACTTAATACATAAAAATAACTGAAATAATACTAATTTCATTTTCAATGAGTAAAAACAAAACTCCAGCCAAAACAAATTTTTCACATCTAGCTGTGACAACAGCATTCCAGATACACATACAAACATATACGTAAATATAAAATATCCAATCAAATACAACATAATCGCAACATCTCGCTACATTTCATCGGTACATTTCAACGATATATTCGGCAATAACATCTGACTTTTCTTCACACAAATGCACATATAAACTTATGTTAACTAACGTTAATACGCTGACTATAGCTCTATAGAGGGGTAAGACCCCCTCTCATGGTGCCACCCGTTTGCCGTGGGTGGCGACCCGTGATGTCTGGAGTTTGAGGGTTTCGGTGGTCAGGGTTAGTACTTCCAATTTCCAACACACCTTTTGGCGATCTGAGCTGTAGCAGAGCCCGATTCGATTACTCGTTTGGTCAGGTCAAGCCCTAACGCCTATAAAGATACCAATTTAGGAAAACTATACCGAAATGAACTGGAGGATCAATAACAATTCAACTTAATGTATAGGCGTTAGAAGGCGCTGGCTGAGGGTCAACCGGTCGTAGAGACTTTTAGACCTAGACATGGCTGTTAACTATTCAAGCTGTTCACTAAAAGTTTGGATAGTGCAACAAATGTGGCGACAGATACTCGGGGTCCCTCACAAGTGCGAGTATACTGGTCTCTGTAGCATTGACCTATCAAGGCGATTAGGTTTTTTCCCTTGACAGGTCTCCGAGGTGGGTGGGGAGCACGGAAAGTGAAATTTAAATCGCATAAACTGTGAATCAGAATAAAAACATCACGCAATATCTTTCCGACTCGTATTTCGAAAAAAAATAAAGTTGAACTTTCCAAGATATTTTATACTAGAGTCAAGACTGTCCTAGATTGAAAAAATAATATCTAGTCGGATTAATCAATTTAATAGTGGAAGTTGAAACACGAAAACAGGAGGTATCTTCAGTGAAAATGAATACCTTTATGTTGCTAGGGGATTTTAACTCTCACAGTACCTTATGGGGCTGTAAAGATAAGTGAATATTAAAACTTTTCTCTTAGTACTGAATACATCAAAGGGAGTTTTTAAAAGTAGAGCTCTCTCTCTCTCTCTCTCTCTCTCTCTCTCTCTCTCTCTCTCTCTCTGGCCACAACAAAAGAAATCTCATCTGCTTTGAGTAGCTTTGGTAATCTCATCGGCCTTGGGTAGGTCAATTTGAAGAAACGATGAATTTTTTTTACAAATACATCCTCACATATAATTCACTCAAAATTCTATCTAAAATAAAAATAAGTTATAATGTTGATCCAGTTGAGCTATATATCCCAGCAAGAAATTTGGACATCACAGAGATAGCTGTAGGAGTGGGCCTACATGCGCAAAATGTAGCCAAACAGACTGATCATGATGAGGATGAGGGCCAAAATGAGATTAGAGGTGTAAATTGCAAGGAGAGTCATCCCGCTTATTCTTGTACTCGTGATTTCTGGAAAAAAGAAATCGTGGAAGTTTGATATAAAAGAAACATCTCTTTTTCAGAGACAAAAAGTAATTACACATAGGGGCTCTTTCTACGCAAGAATAGTGGATAAGACAAGTGCTAATAACTCAAACAAGTCTGACAAGTGCAGAGACCATATTGAGAGATTGGTACACGTATGATCGAATGATTGGCCCAATTTTTTAAAAAATCTTAAATGAATATTTTATAAAGAAATGGGCGGACCTGAAGGAGACTACCACCACCTTTGCATTTGCTGTTTTCCATTTTTTTTTTTTTACTTTTTTCAGTACAATCTTATCGATTACACCCTAAACTTTCCGATTGACAAAAAAAAAAAATTGGAAAAATTTCAATATTTCAAAAATTTTAGGAAGGCTCAGTTTTTCATACAACGTTATAGGAAGTCGATCCTCCATTTTCGAACCACTCGCTGGTACAACATTACTGCCACCTGTAAATTGCTTGATTATCAATTTTTATTTTACTTTTTTCAGTGCAATTTTATCACCCTAAACTTTCCGATTGACAAAAACTAAACTTACACCCTAAACTTTATCACCATAAACTTTCCGATTGACAAAAAATAAACAATTTGTTTTGGTAGGGGCTCAGTTTTTCATACAACCTTATAGTAAATCGATCCTGTGCAATTAATTTTTTGATTGTGCATATTCAAATACTGAATCCTTTGCGAAATTTTTTAATAAAACCAGTTTTGTTGTTTCCAAGGAAGATACCATCGTAAGAACTAAAGAAAACTTGAAAAAGACAAAAAAAAAGGCCAAAACGTCCCAAAAAAAAAAAAAACAAAACGACCCCACGCGAGTGGTTTCAAAATGGATGATCGATTTATTATAACGTTGTATGAGAAAGTGAGCCCCCCACCCTAAAATAGTTTAAATATTGATTTTTTTCATTTTTTTATAATCGGAAACTTTATGTAATAACCAACAAGACTGCGCTGAAAAAGTTTTTTAAAAATGCAAAACAACAACTTTAAAGGTGGTGGTAGTCTCCTTCAGGTCCGCCAAGAAATGAGACATGCTAACCAAGTAAAAGGTAAAAAAAAACTGCCAGAAAGAGTATATCATCTCAGACGCAGACCTCTCTTCCCAAATAAGTTAAGCCATCTGCAGAACAACAATTACAGAGATCACCTATATGTCCACTAAATTCATCAAAGAGAATTGAAATAACCAAGCAAAAATTGGAAGCTTCTACTGAAAATCGCTTTGAGAACTTAGACAAGATAAAAGTAGATAGCTAAAACCCACAGACGAATAAAAATTCTAGACTAAAACAAATAAAAAACAAATAAGCTTCTAAAAAAGGTACAAGTATAAAATATTGCCCTGAAACTGCCGTGGAGCAAACGAAACATTACCGAGCTGCTTCCGTTGATAACAGACGAGACTCCGGAAGTTATCTGCCTTCTGGAAACATTCCTTAATAGAGATGGCAAAATAATTATAAAATATTACCAGCAATACAATTACATAAAAGTCACTGGTCTTCGGGTATCAGTTGGTACATCCATCTTAGTCCGAAATGATGTTCCACAAAGTCAGATAAATGTGAGATCTATTTTACAGGCGTTAGCTGTAAAAGTGACACTGAACAGATCAATCAACATCTGCTTGGTGTACGTTCCACCGAATGCAGAAATAAATGAAAGTGAATTGCAGGAAATTATAAAGTAACTCCAAGCTTCCTTTATGTTGCTCAGATATTTTAACTATCATTGTACCTTATGGAGTTGTAAAGATACAAACCAGAAAGGAACGAATATGGAATTGGTTATAAATAACAACGATTTGTTTATATATAACAATAAATCACAAACTTATATGTGTCCATTCTCTGGCATTTACTCTGCAATTGATTTATCTTTGTGCAATCTATCTTTATGGACTTTTCTTGGAATGTACTGATGAACACATGTGGTAATGATCAATTTCCAATTTACCTCCAAAACTCGGAGCAAAATGACGAAAATTCTCAATGTTGGAAATTAAGTAATTTCAAATGTTATGCACTGAAATACTAGAAGAATGACTATGCATCAAGGAGATAACTCATTTTACAGAAATCCTTGTCTCTATCGCAACGAAATGCATCCTTAAGTGTGAAATTAAAATAATAAAACGTCCTAGATCTTTGTTTAATGATGAATGCAAAAAGGCTATCAGGCTCAGAAGAAGGATATTAAGAGTTTTTAACAAAGATCCCACAACGGATAACGTGATGAAATTTAAGCACCTTCGAGCAAATGCTCGGGAAATGTTAACAAATAGGAATGCTCTAAAAATTACGTCAGCAAACTTAGTTCAGCGACAAAAACTAAATCTGTTGGGATATGATAAAGAAGATATCGCTGACGAATTATCAACATCTCTTCGTCCTATCTGTTTTTTGGCGGGGGAACAAACCCAACAATATCATTAAATTATTGCAGAAAATCAGCCCATCGAACAAAAGAAAAATGTGGTATGATGTTGGATCCCTAACCTCACTGAAGTAACGGGTAGCTCTAAAATAGACCTGGCAGCCAAAGCAGCTTTGGACATGAATGTGAATACAGGAATAAAGGTCCCATATACAGATTTAAGAAGGAAATAAATAAATATACTTAAAAAAATTGGCAAGAGTACAAGTGTAGATCTATAACTTGTATTAGTTAGGTACGATTTAATTTTTAAATAATACTGAAATGTCGGTTTAATACGCCGTAGATATGATGTGTTTCACTGGCTTCTGTATATAAGCTCTCCACCGGGGATGTCCTAAAAGCCCTGAGCACTAGTCTGAGCACTTGATAGTAAGTTGCGTTGAAGAGTTTTATGTCTGACTTTCTGGCCTCGCCATATATAAAACTAATATAATTCAGTTTGAATTATAATTCACATTATAAACTCAATGCAACCCAGCCCAAGCTCAGAATGTTATACATCATTTAGAAAATCTTGAAAAGAAGATATCATAATGGCATCGGCCATACGAGAACTACACATTCTTTCTTACTTACTAATGAGGTTCAACATACACCAAAACAGACAGGTGTTTCTACAAAAAGGTAATTACTGGAAAGTAATTGAAACTCACCTGAAGCGAGCTGAATGTGTAATGCTCCTCATGCAAATGACATTTCCACCGAGCTTCTCTACGGCAGATGACTTCATTGAATTTTTTATAATGTGTTGCTCTTGAATTTATATTTATATTCAAATTTTAAACTTGGGGTCATCAGGAGAGAATGTGCACCATTCCGGGGCCTTCCGGTAAATGGTTTCACTTGCACACCGCCCCCCCCCTCACTGATGTAAGGCCCCATTATAACGATATACTAGTGTGTTGTAGATATACTAGTTTAAATGTCTAACGGCAAAATTAGATTTATGAATAAAATAACGACAAACCTCGCATTCTGAGAATGCAACGTGAACCTCATTACGCATTCACGATCAGTCATGTCATGCCGTCATGAGCACCTCGGGTTGGTGTAATGGTTAGCAAGCTTTTCTCGCTAGGACCATTATAATGAGTAGTGCGATCACTCCTCACTGGATGTCCCATAACTTTGGCCTTGTGCCACATCTACACTGCGCTTAGAAAATCACAATGTTATGCCGTCATGTTCGCCGAAACGCTCCACAGAATATTTCTTTTTTTTTTTTTTTTCACATATCCAAATAGAGCTATTTTCAGTTACTTCTATTAGGCGTTTTATACTTTTGGATGTGCGTTGTGGCGCAGTGGATATCGGCTTGGAACGAGAAATCGGGGAACCGAGTTCGAATTCCAGTTTGATTCCTTGCATTCACTTACGCGCAAATACCCTTGGGAAAGGTATTAATCCATCTCTTCCCTCCAGTTATGGGTTAAATAATAGGACAGATTGGGTTCTATAGCCTTGGTCGGCAACCAGTCTACCGCAGAAAGCAATGGCAACCTACTGCGGGATAATCTTCTGCCCAGTCAGTCATGTCTCGAAAGAGACATGATCGCCCAAGCGTGTATCACGTATGGCAACTGACTGACTGATACTTTTGGCCCTTTGATTCCAATTTGGCCACAAATATGCCCATGCACTATTATACACTTTAACATCCAAAATATTCCCTGCAGAATCATATAAAATTATCTATTGCTTTAACACACGTGACACATATCTGACCAATAAAAGCTAAACCCAAATCATAAATTACCAGAATATTGTCTTTTGATTTTATTTTTTAATTTTTCTCTCGGTCTCCGAAAAAGCTTCAATTAAAGTGAAACATGTTACATTGAGATACGTTTCCTTTTTGTTCTTTTTTATTCTATCATCATGTCGAACTCAGATCCATGTATTCAACTCTCTCTCTCTCTCTCTCTCTCTCTCACACACACACACACACACACACACACACACACACACACACACACACACACACACCACGCACACACACATATATACATATATGTATATAAAAAATAAAATAAACATTTCGATATTTAAATCCGTTGAATTCCATTTCTATGAGGAAATCATCGCTTCTTCAGCAACGGCTAAACGAAAATTTTATTTACTCAAATTCAAATGTATTAAAAGATTTTATACCGGCAGAAGTAAAAAAAAAAATAATCCATCCACAGGAAAATAAAATGGGGTGGGATTAACAATTTTTTAATTTAAGGAAGTAAAAAGGGGAAAGCAGACTATGTCTCATATTAGAAGACATAAACCGCCCCTATACCAGAATCAAGAGTATGTATATATATATAATGTTTATATCGGAATGCCGGCGTGAATTTGGAAGCAACAACTTTATACACACAGGCACTCCTTCACTAACCCTAATTTAAAATATCAGACAGCTGTTTCTCGAAAATACTGGGAATTAAAAGAAAATAACCTAAATCGACAGATAAAGTGGAGGTTGATAGGCAAGGCAAAAACCCTTAATAGCTTGAGAGACAGATGTAATCTGTTTAACAGAAAAACTTAAAATTTTGAAATTTCAATATCAGAATGTACTTCTGAATATACGTAGAGAGATCATTAGTATGTGTCGTCATAGAAATAAATTTAAATTGCAATACTTATCTTATTCTTCTATTTAGTCACAATAGAATCTTTTAAAATTTGGTTAAGCAGTTATGTTTTCCATCCTACCAACCACTACTAACCCAATGGTCAAGCCACATACCTCCCACTATCATAGAAGAAATTACTATTAAGATTCCGCGAGCTTAAATCTATAATAGCCAATATTCCACCACCCCTTTCTTTACTAGGCCAAATTTTCTTCAATCTTGGTTTAAACGGGTTGACAATGCATGTCTTAAACATGTTGAAAATAGCTATTTTCCCTCTAAATTTTTCTGAATTTACGTATATATATATATATATGCGTATACACGCAGGTACACACCGATATATAAATATTTATCAGCTCTTAATAGTGCAGAGCTCTGTGTAATATAACAGAGCTATTAAATATATATTAATAAATAAACATATTATCCTACATCTAAAGCATGGCTCGGAAACACAACAGATGCATATTATGAACTATTTGGAGTTCATAAATATGCGCCGTATTGCATGAAACTCCGAGTCGTGCTTTACATTTAGGATAGTATATATATATATATATATATATATACGTATTGTGTATTTAGGCAGTACATTTTTTTTTAACATGTTAGATTAAATAAATTGCAAACATTATGTCTGCTTATTTTTAAAAAATCCGTTCATACTCACGGAAAATTTTTCGCGTATTGAAAGATGTCAGAAATGAGATGTAACGTTGGCGGATGTTATTATCATTCATTTTCAAGATACCCAAGTACTTTCAACCTCTTTCCGAGGTTATCTTTAAGGGTGTGAGTTGTGGTAACAAAAATAACCGCAAAACTGTGTTGCTAACAATTACTGTACATTTTTCCTGCTTCAAATATAACGGTTGACAAATTGCTTAGCGTTCATTAGAACGTGAAAATTATCCAAAATGGATTTTTTTAAATGCTGTAATTTCATAGTCATGTCCGTGTTAAAGCATGAAAAGACTGTTCTTTTTACAAACATTTCAGAACATTACTACAGTATTCATAGCTGATTCTATTAATTGACGGCTTAAGTGTTTTAATGAATATTGCCTCCAGAATCTGTAGTTTGCTTTTGTTGCTTTCTTGGTGTAGGATATTTGTATTATCGATCATTATATTTTTATATTATGAATGTAAACAGGAATGATGTTGTAGATGTCTAGAAATGGATGAATAGTCAGACAAATGCTATGTAAGACGTCTAGATAATGTAGTTGTTGTAAATCCAACACATATATTTGTTTTTTGTCAGAGATACATTCTGCCAAGGGACATTTGAATTTATATATAATGTTGGTTATATATATATATATATATATATATATATATACGTGCATATATATATTCCAGATTCTTGACTCATCCCGCTATTCTCTACATTTACAAAAGCCAGGTCAGTACGAAAGTGTAGTACCCCTCTTATATATGGTCAGTTACTGCCCAGTCACTACTCTTTCGTCTAGATAAAGTCCAAAATCTTCTCTGCGTCCGTGTGGTTGATGAATTATTTTCAACCCCTTTTTGTGAGACTCTTGCTACGCTATCGTTATTTTTCCTGAGAAAGGAGGGCCTGGAGAATTTAATACTCACAGGACGGATAAAGAGTAGGAGAGACAGTAGAAAGCAGCGCGAGACATACTTGTTAGGCCTGAGCAAATGGATGGCGGAGCAGGGTTTAGAAGAGATACCAAGAGAAAATTATTGAGAACTACAAGAGACAGAGCCAAGTGAAAGTCCATGATCGTTACGTTCTGAAGGGACACGCACATGAAGAAGAAGAAGTGTTGAAGCGAAATACATTCCTTAATTCGACCAGTTCTAACCTTCACAACGTAGACACGCCACACCATGCACATTGTAGTAAGATTAGATTTATATGAATAAATGATTATTATCTGCAAAAAAAGTATTTTCAGGTTTTAAATAACCTCTAACAGGTTGATAAGCTGTAAAAAATAAATTGATCTCTCAAAGCACAAATATAGAGAGATAACATAGACACAATTTTGAAATTTGCAATTTGTAAATAAAAAAAATCAGGGATTGATTTGATACTAGATTTGTATTATGAAAGTGGAGGCTGATAGGCAAGTCAAAAACCCTTAATAGCTTGAGAGACAGATGTAATCTGTTTAACAGAAAAACTTAAAATTTTGAAATTTCAATATCAGAATGTACTTCTGAATATACGTAGATTTTTAAATTTCTAAAATTATTTAAAAAAGACATTAGTATTTTCCGAATCTGATTCGTTTTCTAAGGCTTATAAAACTTTTGCAGTTGATTTAAAGCCAGAAAATAATTTTAGATTGCAAATTTTTATTCTGGTGCAAGTAGATAATAAATATGTAGTGATACACATCTTACTAATTAACCCATAGCTAGGGAGAAGAGCTAGATGTATACCTATCCCAAAAATATTTGCGCGTAAGTGAATATAACCAAACCAACTAGAATTGGAACTCGGCTCTTCGATTAACAATTCTGAAGCATTTTTCTATATCTCTGATATAAAGTAGTATTTACATTATTCACACTATTGTCCTTATCTTTTTTGTCATTTGTACGACGTTCCAGCCGTTGTACGTCCCGGCCTTATTTAGGTGCTAGGAATTTCGAACCGAACCCTTTATTACAGTCACTGGGGTATGATTTCCAATCGAGGCTTTACGCAAGAAATGATATACCCCAGTGATTGTAATAAAGGGTTCGGTTCGAAATTCCTAGCACATGAAGAAGGCCGGAGCGAACAACGGCCGAAACGTCGTACAAATGACAACCAAGATGAAGACAATAGTCCGAAATACTGTAAATTCTGAAACATTATCCATTAACCCACTCGTATATTTAAGCTTACAGTACCTGGTATTTACAAACGTCACTAAGTAGGTACTGACCAGGCTCAACGTTGCTTAACGTCAGTGACTGTACGGAAAAATATGTTGCTTTTGTTTTTTTGTTTTTTACAAGCGGACAATTTTCTGTCATTAGTACTGAACTTAATGGTAATTGTGCAGCACTAAGGACCCTGATTTTTTATTATTATTATTTTTTTAGCTATTTTTACAATGATCATTCGTTTTAGAATAAGAATTCAGAACAAAAGAATCTAGATAAATTGTGTTGATACGATTTTTACAAAAAATTATAAAGATAGTCTGAAATTTGGGGTAGTTGGGAAATTTCTGACTGTTTAAATAGCTTTTTAAATTTAAAACAATGTTCGAAATCTTCGCAATTGTGAGGATTGAAGGCAGAAACAAATCCGTTAGCGTTTTCGGTACCAAGCAGACCCCCAACCACCACCGCCGAAAAAAAACACATAAGTAAAGTAGATAAACCAGTTAAAGTGCAACATTTGCATCTATGTGTGTAGATAAATTTGGTTGCTGACCTTACTTAACTGATTCGTGGGGAAAGAGCGGGAGGGGCAGAGGACGTCAATCGAAAAAGGTTAGCATAATCGATTTCGCTCTTCTGAAAAAACAAAATCGATCTTGCCAAAATAGGAAGACCCACTTTGGCAAGTATATACGAATCAACAAACGCATACAATAACACACACATACTTACATGCAAACAAATATACATTCTGTCGCTCCCTTTTCCACATACACAAATACACTCTTTAAGATTAGATAATAAATGTAAAATATGAATCTATACACACTATTATACATCCAAAAATATGTATAACTGTGTACTTATAAACTAGAATTTGCATTTTTCTAATAAACTTATATATATATATATATATATATATATATATATATATATATATATATAGGAAAGAATATTAATAAAAAGTTTTGAATTTAAAAATGTACTTTTTTTTAACAGTATTTGTTTATTTTTATTATATTTTATATTTCAGACCGCCCTCGGTCCTTCATCAGAAACAACTGATTTTTAAATTTGAATTAGAAACGTATTTCACGATAGCGTTCGAATATTTTTTTGTTTACATCACGTGGTGTGTTTGTTCACAACATGCGGCACGTCCGTAGAGAAAGTCTGTTTGTTTTAGATAAAAATTTCTTGGAATATCTGAAAAAAATTTTTTAGCTATTGAAATATTTGTAAAGATTCAACACACCTAAGTCCCTATTTAACCCTAGCTTGTGTGTATTTAATTTTAAAATCCAGTATGTTTCTTTCTTTCCGCGTGTGTATGATCATCACTATATATATATATATATATATATATATATATATATATATATATATATATAATGGCTGACCACTTGTATTCGAGGATAGCCGTCTTGACAACAAACTGAAATATATGGATAGGGCCATTTCTTCTCATCCGTTTGCCCATAAATTTGTGTTTAAAGTCTATGGGCGTTCGGTGGAGGATTTTAGCGTGTTGTATATAACACACGCCAGTCGCCGAGAGTGTGGTCAGTTTGTACCATCGCTAAAACTATATCTTATAACGGAAAAGAAAATAGTTCTAATTTAAGATTTTTGGGGAAAAAAACTAATCATCTTAAAACATTTAACTAACCCTAATTTACTAAACAAAAGAAGTGAATTGATGATTACATACAAGCACAGAAATAAATATCTGCTCAAACACGTTGACATGAATTATTATAGATTTTTCTGTATAGATCCTTTAACTATTATTATTATTATTATTATTTTCCAATAAGCTAAAAACAACAGCTAATTCCCTTGATACATATGCACAAACCGTTTACCCTCTGCCTTAAAAATATTCTGCCTAGAAAATCAATTTTTGAGTTTTTACTGTTAAACTTCAAGTTTAAGTTTCAGTTTACAGTAAATTAAATTATAAAATCAACCAATTAAGAATTATAATTCAACTATTATAATATATATCATTCTGAGGCCCTAAAATTCAAATATCTAAACGGTCAGTTCATAATATGCACCTAATGATCGCATAAAGCCTGAAACACCGAGTCACGTTATAGATGTATGATATTATGTATATTCATTAATATATGTATATATATATAAAGAGATTTGTACCTACAGAAACAACATATAGACTTAAACAAAGTGAACATGTTATACCTATTGATTGTGTCTCTGATTGTTTTCTGATTTGCCAACATTTACCTTTGAAAATGTATCGTTCGAAAGGTACCTAAGGTATAACAGAACGTCCATTTTGCATAAATCTGTATATATATATATATATATATATATATATATATATATATATACATGCATTG